>PNEQ01080885.1:0-43965 GCA_003012365.1 Medauroidea extradentata
AACCTCAACCCCTCCACCCCACCCCTTCCCCTCACCCACAAACCACCACCCACGACCACATAGCAAGTCAAGCTTCATTCTCCGATGTGAATGTCACAACAATGGGGGAAGGCCTTACCTCACTCACTCTCCTACATCAACTCCGCCATAAACATACTGTCCGTGCTCTACGTGTTAAACCAATTACTTCGGCAATGAGCTAATCGCGGTAAACCGAGTTCATTTTACAAAATTCATAACACGCTTATAATAAATCTATATTTTATGTAGCTGAAAGGAAATTTATCAGAACTTTGGTAAATGCTATTTTAATCGTGCAAAGGTTATACTCGACGGAATCGACTATGAGCCTATGGAAACACAAAACGATTTCCTTCCAAATATAGTGTGTTCATGATAAACTGAGCACATTTGAAATCAACCTTAAACATCATTTTACTCGTTATAATTCAATAAATTGCTACTTCAATCAACGTGCAGCTGGCAATAAATTCAATAAATTACTTAAATGTAGTTTAGCATATTTGGTCCTTTAAATAAGACACTACTAAATGTATAAAATGCTATACAAAAAAAAGAACAGACTTAGTTGTGTTACATATATTTTAAAACTTCTAACAAAGCAACTAATGTTGGTACACCGATTGTAAAATTTAGCGTGCTACACATAAATTGGAAGTGACTCGCCATTTTTAAAAATATATTTTTCTGTTTCTTTGCGTGCTGCTTATCGCTAAAATTCTACATTTCACCAAGAGATCGTGAGTAAGTTGACCAGTAAAAGCATAGATGTATGCATTTTGAAGGCTAATATTTCTTAAAACACATCTACAAAAGAACTTTTAAGCTGCTGATAGTAATGATAATAATAATAATAAAATATTTCCCACATGCAGTAGCACCGGAATTTAATTTTTTATAAAATATTTTGAACTGATATGTAAGGTATTACTGTCTGTCAGATTTCTATAATAACGAAATAGTTCAAATTATCTACGATCACTTATTTAATTTGCAGAAATAACAGCTTACTATGAATGACAGCAATTATTAATCACTCGTGTGTTTGAGTAGACTAAGTAAATAACAAATTTTATCAACAGTACAGATGTAAACATTGTACAGGCAAATAAAAGAACGTTTCAATTTTGACATCTAAAAATAGCGGAAAAATACAAATCGAAAGAAAGCCGGGGTTTCATAAATGTTCACTTCATCGTGAAGCATCTATAATATTTATGAAAATGTATAAGAAAGGATGTGTTCCACGTGTCTGAAAGTAATATTAGATAATGAGGTAAGTCTGGATATTCAATGAAATTTGCAGATGCCCTTCTATTCCAATTAAAAATCCACACTTATCGAAATATCTAAAATTAAATATAGCAGTTTTCTGTGATCGATTACGCTATAATATTTAAAATGTAACATGTCTGTGCCCCCGATAACATTGCAGTCTTCGGAATATTGCATATTTTTCTACTACATGTTTGACAAAATGCCTAAGTTTTAAATGCGATGCCATAGAATGTCAAAACGTAAATTGTAAACAGTATGGCGGATTTGGTTGCAATATATCTACGTTGGTGTTCCATACCACAGTCTTCGGTCGCCCCGACAATGGTTCATTAATAGAACCTCGTTTATATGATTAAAATATTTTTGCACCGTTTGATATCAAAGCCTTATGTGCACATCAGCAGTTCTGCTTCATGGTAACTATTTGGAAGTTTTAACTGTCACTGGTATTGGCGAACTACTGGTAAATCACAGCAGTCTGATGTGATGTCACAATAACCTTATTCTGATTGGTGCTGTCAAATGAGAGACGCGTCTGACAGAAAACACTTTGCCAATAACCATGAAGGAGAGCTGCCGATGTGCGCGTAAGGCGCTGAAACAAAGTGGTGCAGAAATCCTTTCGCGACATAATCGTGTGCTCTAATAATAAGATATGAGAAAATCAGGTATTTCGACGGCCTGGAATGATCAGGCCGAACAATATAATCCCACCGAGGATATTAGTATTTCAAACCGCATCCCTAGTCCTTCCCAACGTAACGAATTAATAACAATTGAAGTGATTCTCTTGTTTCTCATATAGCACTTTCAGTTTACATTCGGAAAGTACGACGAAATATCTAATAAGAGTTTGTACGCAGTGAAATAATTCAATGTTTATACTTAATTACCTTGTTTAAAATGTCTTTGAAATATACTTGCAATTGAGGTAAATGATTTAGTGGAACATTGTGAACATACGGCTTTGCAAATATTAAACTAAATTCCGTACTTATACTTAACACGAACAATCTAAACTTACCTACATTCTAATCTCACAAGTGGTTACGTCAAAAATAAGCAACTGAGGTCACCCGAACACAATCATTCTAACAAGTTTCTAATTCCTCTGCTTAGAAATCGAGACAATAAAAGCGAATAAATCATTAATTACATATTTATGTGTGAACTAATATTAGATTAACTACAAATCGGTATTTGGTCTCCACATTTAGGGAGACAAAGATAAAGTGTACGATCGTTCCCGTCAGTCAAGAGATAAATGGGAGAAATGGAGTAGTGGCTAGACGATGAGTAGACATATGCCATTTTCACGTTGTTATTTGGCGATAGGCTGTGACACACTGGTCTAATATCATCTGAACACACTCTGTATCGTTATTGACTCCGGGCCGTTCTTTTCCTATCTTTATGTGTCAGGATTACAGAATAGTGGGCATTTCGCAGTTAAACGTATAGGCCCAACATTGGTTGAAAAATCCCTTCAGGCGCGCTACACATACTACCGACCAACATCAGAAGTCGGATGAGTACACGGTAACTTGGAGTTAAATTTTCTGCCAGATAATAATGCGAGAGATTCGCAAGTCTCCATGGATGATTACATAAGGTTATACAGAAAAGTTTCACACTTGAGACATGTAATGCACACCCGTATGAATGTCTCCGTACTAAGGACCTTTACCGACCACGGTCAGGGCTCGGAGTGGTATTCAGATGAAATGTTAGATACTTACATAGGTCAGCATTACACGGAAGTAAGCACTCGTTATTTGGACCATGTTCAGCTTGAGTGAAGGTTACATGCTAACCAAACTTGTTATGATCTTGGCTTCTCAATCATTATAAGTTTCGTAAATTATATTTCTGTGCTGCTCTCCTATTGGATGCCTCGAGGTAAAAAAATATTGTAACCAACACGGACATATTTTCGGCGGTGCGATACTTTGCACTACTTAAATTAACTAAAAATTCACGTTTAAAATATTTGTATTCGTGATACAAGCATTGGAGATGTGGTCTTAAAGAGGCGATTAGGGTGATGGGACAACACGAAAGCTATGCCCGAGTCGGGAGGATTCGAACCCAAGAACTCTCGCACCGTATACCCGTGCCTAACCGACTACGCTACGGAGGCCGGCTTACAAGCATTGAAAAACTGTATTAAGTTGTAGCCTATCTGTAAATGACTACTGTCGACGTAATAATATGTAAGCACTGTACATTTTAATTACCAGGCATTGTTGAGAGTAAACATTTCTTCCGTTTAGTTCGATTTTAGTTATAACCTTTAAAACATGCCGAGTTTAAAACTCGTACATAGCTGCCGAATTAACTTAAACCCGTTTAAGAATTTTCATGCAATCGCATTCTTTGTTAAAATTAATAAATTTCTTATAGTAAATTAAGGGTGTGACGAATTCACAGAAATCTCTCTTTATGCAAACATTACTAATTTAAGATTAGTAGCGTGAATTATTGTACTCAATTTGTACTGCGAGTTATTTAGTCTTTTTTTAGACAAACAGATAATTACTACCTTAAATTTAAAATTACCTTAGTTAATCTATAACTAAGCTTTTAAATTCCGAAAACAAATTGCGTAATGAAAGGTACGGCACTTGGCAAAGGCTTAATCGGAAAAATTTTCATTTAAATCTTACCGAATTTATATAAGAAAGAAGTTAAGAAAAATTTATTTTAAGTGACACGCACGGGCTCTTAAGTCATCGTTATAGCAAAAAAAAATACAACTAAGGTGATCGCCTATCCGTCGAATTTCCCCGAGTCTGAAGACAGGAAACAAGGACGACGCTGGAATGAAAGCTTTCCGTCGATTTGAATTTTATACGAAACTTTGAACGGCGACCGTAACTTTTTATTGGACGCCACTCCGCAACAAAATTAAACCCATTCCTCTAGGTTACCGCAGTTTCGTTTCCACCCAGTCATTACATGTCGAGATGCAGATGTTTTTTTACGATGTAGGAGGGGTTTCAAAATAGTACTTCGTACAGCACGCAAGTTGTTTTGTAAGTACCACTTCGGCATCGTTTGGAATTAGTCTTATTTTAGCAGGTAAACATATTTGGGACATGTTTAACAGTTTTGTTACTTAACGGTAGGGACTGGAAAATTTCGCGGATTCAGTGACATACATGCTAGAATCCATTGTCCTATGCATACTAAAGCCCCGTCTATTCGTTTATTGTCTGTTGTTCTAGTGAGTAGCAGCTAGTGGACAAAGGGTCGGGTCTTGAGTATGTACATGACAGTAGATTCTAACGTACAGGTTATTGAGTCCGCGAAATTTTCCGGCCCCTACTAATGTAGAATGTCATCCGCCGGGGAAGGGAGTCTGTTGCAGGACAAGGTTGTTCTTGCACACTACTGTACTCACTTAGTACACGTAGAAAGACGTAATTCCCGTTGTGTTGCAGATGGAAAGACGGGGGAGGGCTGCGGTGCAGTGGAAATGTTCTCGTCAGTACCAACGAGGTTACAGAATATTTACGAATACAGAAGTGAAACAGCCGGTAGGACGGCAACCTCAGCCACACACGCCAACAAAATGGCTTCGTTGGCTAGCAACATGGCGAAAACTCCTATTGCCAATCAGCGTAAGGTGGCTGCTCTGCTAGGCCAATAGGAAACCTGCCGTAACACATGGGGGCCAAACAGACATGGGACTTTTGTCAATAACCCCGGGCAGCCAATAAGAGGACGTAATTTCATGTTCGCATTATTGGTGAGGTTTTAAACATTGGTAAGATGTCACGAGGTGTAAGTATGGAGAGTAGATGGAATACAAGAATGAAAGTAATGAGGTAACCCAGCGGAAAACAAGTCCGCTGGCCAGTGGTTGCGTTTGTCACATGTCCCACGTTCACAATTGCGCCTGGATTCAAACCCGCAACACACTGGTGCGAGAAGAGTAGAGGTGATGGTTAGAAATGGTGAAATTTAACGAATTCAATTACCTGTATGTTAGAATAAAATATCCTATGCATATTCATGTCCCGACTATTTGTCCACTAGCTGCTACTCAGTGGAACAGCAGACAATGAACGACTAGGCAGGGCTTGAGTATGCATAGGATATTTGATTCTAATATGCAGGTCATTGAATTCGGGAAATTTCACCATCTCTAATAATGGTATATCACGACAATGTTTTGTGCCAACATACCCTTGATTACAATGTAGTTAATTTCTACACGTGTGACTAAATGATATACGTCTGACAAAACGAAATTGTCTACAGACCAATCAGGCAAAAAAAAAAAACAGCAGCCGGATTCTTATTGGCTCAGTCAAATAGAGTAACAGCTGCAAGTACAAGCGAAAGCCAGTTATATTTTGATAAGCTGAACGTGCGTCTAAACACAGCAAACAGTCAAGCTTTCCCACGATAAACCATCATCTCTGTAGAGGGTATGTCTGACCAATACACTACCGCAGCACCGGGCCGATGAGTTAGGGTGGGCAATGGGGAGAGAAGAATGTGTTCTAACACACATGATCAAACTAAGAGGTGCCCATCAAAGTTACCCTAGCAGCAAATACAATCATTTTTCAGTTGGCCAACGTTCGCTAGTATGACGGTCTACTTTTACTGGAATGGTTGTTAACCAGGCTATGTCAGCAAATATGTTTGTAGTTATACTGGAATAATTTTATTGTTGGCTACTTAGTTTAAAAATACTGACATATTTCATTATACGGTTAACAAGCAGACTCAGCAAAGTAACCCACAAGCATCTGAATATAGTAAGAATGCTTGTGGTACACTTGTGGTTAATGTGTGTGATTTCACTATGCATCATGTATGCCACATGTGACCACGGGTGCATTCCGAATATGTACTGCCTGTGGGCTGCTTATCACGATCATATTTGCACAAGTGGGCCAGTTGATGTTTGCTATTTGGCTAGGGGCCTGCTTGGTGTGATGTCAGTAACGGAATTATGTTTCAATAGCTGTTGTGTAAGGAAGCGGCCAGGTTCAGTAAGAAACGAATACCAAAATATTCTCCATCATACACCGCTGTTTTACGTCGGTAGTGCTAAAAAATGTTAAGGAAGCTTGGTGGCTCTACTAAATCACATTAAACATATGATACATAATTGAAAAAATATTTTTCTATGAATAAAAAATGCAAAAATATATAAGTAAATGAAATAATTATTTCGACACTTTAAAAAGTTATCCGAGCTAAGTATTTAATGATGCGCAGTCCCTAATGTCGAAATTCCGTACAATTGATTTTGGAATAAGAGAATGTGGTATTAATTTTTTTTTTTTTACAATTTTAGAACAACCTGATTCTTAAATTGTAAAAAAAAAAAAAAAAAAAATCCAGATGTTTCCACACAAGTGTGAATTAAAAATGCTTTCATTTACTTTTCGTATAGAACTACAGTACACTATAGCAAATCTCTCTTATGTTACGCAGAAGCAGGATTGCACGCGCGTTTCCGCGCATAGATCTCAGCATCATTCGACGTACTGATTTCTTGGTAAATATCACAATTTTTGTGAGTTCGCACAATAATCCCTGAACAAAAACCTGCTTGCTTGCTATTTGGTGGCTCGTACGACAGACGTTCCATTTCTAAAAATATATATACAAAAAATTGCGTGATGTATGAGAAACAGTCTAATATACAGAATCTCCATAAACAATCCCATAATAAGCACATCGCTCGAACCCTGGGTTAAAATGAAAACATAAACGTTAATATCAAAATAATGTACGATCACATTTTACGTCTACGTTGCACCAACATAGCACTGTAGTTAGTCCCTTCTTGCACTCAACATATATCTTACTAATCTTACTATTACTGTTCCGACCTGCGTATTATGTGTGCAGAGCAGTCCAAATATGTATCTACGTTCACCTGGCGTAAAATGCATATAATAATACCTCAACATGGAGCGTAAGAGTGCAGTGTTGACAGATTATGATATTAAAATGTCGTCATACAAAATTTCGGCACTAACATTTTTCTCTACAATGTAGCCCAGAGTTAGCGAGACGTGCTTATTACGATGCTGTTTCTGGACACTTGCATACGTGTTTATGTTAAATTGGTAAATGGTGTATGATTGTTGAATGATACATAAATATATTACACAAACCGTAATACACTACAGTCAAACTATATGATACAATAATAGTACAAAAATACGTAATATATTGTCAGTATTACGCATAATGTTCACTTTGTCACGTGCCTCTACAACTGGCACAGCATTTTAGCAATTATCGTGCGTGACTTCCATTCCAGACCGTGTTGGGTAATATTTATTTATATATTTATAATAAACGAATCTCACTTTCACGAAATGAATATTATATCAAACTAGCTGTCACGGCATGCATTGCTATGCCTATTGAATTTTTTGGTATCCTGTTCTGCCAATCTACCCTATTTTGCAACCTTCTTAAGCATTCGCACGATAATTCACCAAAGTTTTCTTTTTTACTAAATATTTATTTGGTACCCTATTTTGCCTCTCTACCTAGTTTAGAAACACCTCCCCTCCCCAAATTTTTTTTTGTCAGATACCTTCGTGGACGCACGCATTCAAAGTTTTTGCTTCATCAACTCCTTTAGTATGGTATGCTTACTATTTGATTTCCAAATCAAATTGCTGCGACTGCAAAGTTCCGCCTCATTTCGACTCAACGATTAGCTTTCTTTACATGTAAGTTTAATACTTTATGAAGAATTGGACTTTTTCCATTTTGGCGTTCATACATTTTGAGAATTTAATTGACGCTTTCAACAATCATTTACGTTCGACGCCCTTAGCAAATGAAAAGGTGTTAATTGTCCCGGTGAAGTGGGCGATGGAAGGTTGGCCAGGCTTTCTGGGATAGTGGGCGTGGCAAGACTATCGCGGGGGCGTCGTAGATAGTTCATCCAACTAATCGAACACGGCGGGAGAGAAGGTGTGTTATATCTGGAGATTTGGGCCGGCAAATTGTTTCTGAGCGCTCTCTAACGTAATTAGCCACCAAGTTGTTACGAAGCGGAGAAGTTCGCCGTGGGAAGAGAGAAGGGCTTTGGAGGCTTCCCGAGGGCTATTCAATACCGGCCACACCCCCAAGACTACGAGAGAACCACCTCGAGGTGAGTGCAGATTACAGACCTCCCCCACCCCTCTACAACCAACATCCACCCCCCACCCACCCATCCTGGCGGGCGTCGAGAAACAACGTAATTGATTGCCCCGCAGACGTAGTGCAGGTCGCAGCAACGAACATTCGCTACACGATATCACCAGCTGCGCTGGAGTTACTCCGACGATAAATTTACCCCCGTTTGCTGCGGGACAAAAGATGGTTCGCGGTTATTCGAGCAGTTCGAAAGCCCTGCTTTGTTTCTCGTTACAGGTCTTCGACAAGCCTTCCGCCTATACAGGTTGTATCTAAACTCTGCCAACACACTTCATTTGTGGTTTAGGCAATAAAAATACAACATACGTACGACCTTATGCACTGTTAAGAGCTACACATATTTTCAGATGATCTTGAAACACTAATCATGTTTCAAAAATGGTGTACACAATTTATATGTGACAATTAGAATTTGGATAATGTGGAACTGGACGAAATTATCTTTAAACTTCATAATACCTGGCACAGTTTTAACATTATTCATTGCCATATCTCAAGCACTTCTATTATCTGGCTAACTTTTATGCAACAGAAAACAGAAAGCATTTTTAACATTCATCCGAATGCATGAAACTCACGAACTGTTTTACATACACGCGCACTATAGAAACAAAGTGACATCTAGGCTGTCTGCGATTTGTAGGTAATTGAACTAACGACCTTTTTACGATATGTAAATCTTTTATTTAAACAGAAACTAGTAGCACGGTTGCTCTGTTTAAAGAAAACATATGTACAAATGTCTTCGTTAAATCAAACAGGTTGAAGTGATACTGAAAAAAGGTTATCCTCTGACAAAATAGAGTTAACTACTATAGGAAATACGAGAAAGATAAAAAAATGTACGCAGATAAACATTTATACAAAACTTGGAAATGTCAGCTAGTCTACACTCACTAATTAGTAAATTCATTATATTTGGACGATTGAAGATATAAAAATAATTGAATGTATAAATTAAGAAATTAATAAATGAATATAAGAAATAAATGTATAATTATAAATAATAAACGAATTAGAAAGAATAAATGAAAAAGAAAAAATGAATAAGAGTAAATAAATTACTATATAAATGGATACATAAATAAATAAACTAATAAATTAATGCACGGATCAATTAATGCATGAATAAATAAATAAATAAATGAAGTAAATGAATAAATAAACGAAATGAATAAACAAATGGACGAACAAATTAAAGAATAAATTAATGAATACGTAATTGAATGGATACATAAATGAATGCACGAATGAATGAACAAATGAATGAACGAATGACTTATTGGAACCCCGAGACCAGATATCTGCCTGGGCGCCTGTCGATAGCGTAGCATGATTGTGTTTCGAAGCGTGCAACATTAGCTCCGACCATACATTTTGAACACGGGGCAGTTGTGTTGCAGAGATGAGGTGTATTACTGGAGAATTCATACCTTCCCTCTTGTACGCTACTGGCTGCTAGCTGTGAAGTGTACCTGCCTTCAATAGTCTAACGGTTCCACAGACAACTCATTGTTGTGTACAGTCATTGCTTATCACCGCACACTTTTGTACACTCCACGCCACGCCACGCCAATGGCGCCCGTAAGCTTCTGCAGAGTCCTGAAAGATGACAAAGTGAGGTTATATATGAGGGCATGTCGGCCGGTCTGCTTGCATTCCTAAGATTCTTCGTGTGCCTTAAGACGTGAACAGATACCAGTTTCCGAAACGTCGCGTCTGTTGTCGAAGGGAGCTTACTATTATCGTATGTCTTATTTGTTGTGTCGTCTTCTGTACAACCATTTCTGGCACTGTGTTCATTTTGGTTGTCCTCGTTGTCTTTTTACATCATTGTCACCATTTTCATTTATCTTGTGTGTCATCGTCTGTTTTTAATCTCTCTCTCCCCCCCCCCCCCCCAATTATGTACTAACTATATCCCTATTTCAGAATTACTTCTATGCATGTTGATTACAGCAAATTCTGGCTTCCTTGGTTTGTTTCTTAGTTTTTTTTTTTGTAGCTCGTTTTCTCATGCTTAGTCCTTTTATGTAAGTGTAGGTTTCCTGCGAATCAGCAACATTCGGTAACAATGAGGTTTAACTATCCAACAAAATATTTCAGTTTGTCGTGAAGTGAGGCCCTACGTTAGAGATGCGACGGAATGTGTCGGGAGGGGAAAACTGAAGTACACTGAGGAAAAAAACGCCACTATCCTCCACGCTTCCCGCAAGCGAAAATTGGCGATCTACCCCAGCGAGAATAGAGGATGGATCGCCATGGCCAGAGGCGAGCACTCTAGCCACTTTACCAACCGCGATTCCTAATTGACAAGTAAGTATATTACAGATTTACAGAATAGGCATGCTTGGAATTATATATTAAAATTAAAAAAAAAATTATGATTGCATAAACATGTTTTTTAGACATAAAGTGAAATTAAGAGAAATATGATGGTGGTGGAGAATGTAAGAGCGAAAGATTTCGGTTAGCGCTCAACATCGAGGTCTTTAGCGCTGTGAGGGGGGTGGCATGAGGTGAGTATGGAGAAGCACAGGAATGAAGGGGCGGGGTAAACGAGAGATCCCCGAGAAAACCCGTCGACCAACGGCATCGTCCGGCACGATTCACACATGCGAAAATCCGGGGATCGACTCCACCGGGAATCGAACCCGGATCGCCTTGTTTTGTTGTCTAAAACTATAATCAGTCCTGATAATATTGATTTTTTATTTCCAAGGCGCAGCAAAAAAATTAACAGATGTCACGAACAGATTTCCGTAATTTTTTTTTTTTTCGATGAATAAGTTAACTTGGAATTATCGTATTATTAAGTTAGAATTCTATGTGGAATAGTTTAAGTGAATCTACGAACACCTCTTTTTAACATACGATGAATACCAACTCTGCGAAAAAAAAATACCGTTAGCAAACATTTCTGGATTGAATTACCCCCTCCCCCGAACCACACGAAACTTTTAGACTCGACATTGCTAACTAATTAAAAAAAAGAGTTTTCAGAAACAAACTACGAAATAGTTTCTCTTGAAAAAAAAGTACTGCGAATCTGTGTAGAAATATCAAATAATTTACAGTAAGTTTTCAAGCTGTTCGCTTTTGTCATGAAATGAACCAGGTCGTTGTGAAGAGAAAATAAAGGGGCGGGGGTATGGAGACTCACCCGGTCCACAGCACGAACTCTATGTTGTCTCCATGCTTGTCTCGCATAGCCTTGGCTGCAGACTGGACCAGAGCCCATGGAGAGTCGCAGTTGTAGTCTCCGAACTTGCCGGTGTGTCGCTGCTGGGCCCCGCCCACGCCGCCGTCAGTCTGCCAGCAGTCTGCAACAACGCCCAGCAGGTCTGTTCTGTACACGGTCGTAGAAGAACAGGTCTGAACACTCGCCAATCTACTAACGTATTTTCCTTGACCCTCTTGGGGTTTGGCTGTAGTTTGTCAAGTTGCCGAGAATGTTGTACTTTTTGGCGCTGTAATGCGGACGGTCGGACTTAAACTCCGCCCACGTTTTTCCATTGTTAACATTGTAAAGTAAATAAAGATTTTTGGAGCCATGGTTTAAAATTGTGAGCGAAGGAAGTATTTCATAAATTGATAAAACATAAGTTTTGATAAATTGTTTATCTTAGTGGAAGGGAAGTGGGCGGAGTTTGAGCTCGACCGTTCGGATTACAGGGCCAAAAATGTATAGCATTATCGGTAACTTACCGAACTGCAGCCAAACAACAAGGGGTCAAGTTTCCAGGCGAGTGTCCAGACCTGTACTTCTACAACCGTGGTTCTGTAACTCTACATATGGCAAAGACCGTCATCTGCCACTGTCCTTCGAGAGCGACAGCGATTAACATAACCACACGTGACTCTTTATATTGCATTCTTGAACACCTCTCTTTACCAGAATCTTAATATGCTTGGCAACATTTTAGAGGTGTGCTCTGAAACACTTCATATTATATGTTCTCACTTTTCACAACGTGTTTTATGCACTTAGTTAATAACGTCAATTTGATTTAAACAATTTATGAAACATTTCTCCTTCTTAGCTTGTCAGTTAAAAGTTGCTCTGACGTCAATTTCATTCATATTTTAAGGCATTCGTTTCTTGTAGCAATCTAATGTTCTTGAGTACTGTATTTGTATACGTCTCCGCTACGACCGTAGAAGAACAGGTCTGGACACTCGCCTGGAAACTTGACCCCCTTGTTTGGCTGTAGTTCACCAAGTTACCGAGAATTTGTGTTTTATTATTGGCGCTTCAGTTAGGGCGGTCGGGCTCAAACTCCGCCCACTTCCTTTCCACTAAGATAAACAATTTATCAAAACGTATTTTTTATCAATTTATGAAAAACTTCCTTCACTCACAAATTTAAGAAAAGGCTCCAGCAATCTTTATTTACATTACAAATTTAACAATGGAAAAAAGTGGGCGGCGTTAGAGTCCGACCGTCTTAACTGATGCGCCAATAAAACACAATATTCTCGGTAACTTGACGAACTACAGCCAAACAACAAGGTGGTCAAGCAAAATACATTGGTAGATAGGCGAGTGTCCAGACCTGTACTTCTACGGCCGTGATCTCCGCCAAGAGGTAGCAGCTCAAATATTGCATTAAACTTGTCCTTTGAGGAGGTAAGATTAATTCTACTACAGGTTAGGAAACTCAATATTAGTTTGAGAAGAGAAAAATTCTGGCGTTAGTTGCGTTGCTATCAGTGCTACGAACTTCACTGAGGTTGGTACCGAGGTTTCTCGAGTTAACCTCCCATCCACCACTCCCAATAGCGTGACCTAGGCTAAGGTTAATTATACTACAGGTTAGTAAGAAAATGTGTTTTCTTATGGGAGAATTTGGCACAGGAAAACATTTCTCATAGACAAGCTGTCGGCGAGAAGACTGCACTGTAGTTCAGTGACTTGCACCTAGAGGCTAGGGAGAGACATGATGCGCATGCTGTCTCGTCCTTATAGACTCTAAAAAATAGTTTGTAAATTTACCAGACGTGCGTATAGGAGCGCTAAGAAAGTAGGTGTGGTAGAATAGCTTCCCAGACATCCATGGTAGCACTTATAAACCTAATTATAAAACAGTCAAAGGCATACTAAAGTTACCAGACTTGTATTGTAACATTTGTAAAAGTTTGCATATTTACAAGACGGAAGTATGGTAACTGTCCCATACTGCGTCTGGGATAACAACTTCCTAAACATTTGAGGAAGTTTTTTTTACAGTGATAGCTTCCACACATCTTACCCTTGAACGCGCAATGTATGTTCAACCAGACGGACCCTTTGGTGAGAGTATCAGGCGGATAAGCAAACGCTAAAAACACCAATCAAAATCTACAAGTTTATGAAAGTCAACGTGAAAAATCTATAAAACAACAACCCTATATGTTTGCTAACTTTACGAGAAAACATTAACCCAGAATGAAACATTTCTAACGCGAGTGACCTCATGTGCGGCAATTTAATGTATGAGGTTTTCGCGGTAGCTACTGTTCTTCAGAAATAAGTTACGCGAAAAAAAGTTTTTGCTCAGAGAGTTGGCATAAACTACACTCTAGGATTGCTGTTTTTTTTTTTTTTTTTTTTAAATGGTGAATTGGCTTCGAGAAGCCTACAATTTTAAACCGAGCTCGGAATTTTGTAGGACGCCCTCTTAAGTTATCGCAAGCTAGAAAGAAAATAATTTTTATGTTGTAAGTTCTATATTTTTTACTACTCTCACACGCTAGAAAAAAAAAATTTTATTTGGGGTTGGTGGAAAAGCGTCGGGCTATTTTCTGCCAGCTTATTCGCAAATCACTGTTGTATCCTGCGGCTTGTATAATTGGATGTCGGTTGTGTGGCACGATTTTACTGTTTAAAGACGAAATCATAGACGTCCAGTCGTACCGCACATGAATCAGCATTGGCCGAATCTGAAACGGTCTTACCAATAACGAAAGACGAGCGTCAGAAGGGAATATATTACATTGAAGCCCAGCAAACAGTCAATTTTCCCAGCGATAAATCACCAGCTGTAACTATAGACAGGAAAAATTCGTGGGTTCACTGCCCTTTAAGCTTAGACTCCAAGAATATCTGTGTATTCAGGTAGACAACACCTGCTCATTGGCTGCTCGCTAACACAGTGAAATTGGACTCAATTTTAAGTTACGCTGTAAATTTTGGCTCAACGACTTCAAGGATGTGTCAAGTAAGTCAGTCCAATGATGAGTGTCGCACGAACATACAGTTACTGGAATTCTAGCTTCTGCCTGAAATAAAATGCGGATTTTTCAGGTCCCTACTTGTTACACAGAGGGAAATGAATATTTCAAGAGCTAAACGATCTGCGTGTTAGTATCCATAATCCTATGTTTACTCAAGCCCGGACCATTTGTATGTTAGCTGCCACTCACTGAAACAGCAGGCAGTGAACGAATATACGGGGCATGAGTATGAATAGGACATTGGAGTCTAACACGCTGGTCATTAAATTCGCGAATATTTTCCTTTCCCTAAACATAGGCTCTTCACAATAAAGCAAGCACTTAAAACTCTTGGCTGCGTCAATGAATTAGTATATTTCCAGTATTTATTAGTATGTAGCTAGATGTCAGTGTACTTAAAAGTTAACTTCTTAGGGTTCAGTCTTTTTTTTTAAATTAATTTTCTTTGAAAGATGTTCATTATAAAATTACAGACTACCGCGAACATACTAAACAATAAAAAATTTGTGTATTTTCCAGTGGCTTGGCGTGAGTTGTTGCAAGATAAGCTGTATTTCGCGTCTCTGTAAAATTCCGACAGTAGCCTACTAGTAGAGGCAAGATTATTTCGCGTATTTATTCAAGGTCAGGTTGAATGCCAATAATGTATACTTCACTACTGCTTCTGTGATTAGACGACACCTGTTTGAACACGTCTTTGACGAGTGCAAGACAGTGATAAATAAGAAAACAAGTCGTGGTGGTAACACGTGTTACGGTTACAAGACAATGGATATTTGACTTTGGTCAGTGTGTGTATAGGTCTGAGAAGTCTAGGCTGTTGCCCGATTAATACGCGAAATACTCGTGCATCACCAATATTTATAGCCAGTTGATTAATTTGTACAGTCGTCACAAAGTGCAGCTTACCTTGAAACACACCCACGCAACGCTTCTAGTATTTTTAACCGTTACATAGAAATATAACACTAAAGAAACAAAATAAAACTTACTTATTTCTCGCCACATCCCTCTGACTACTTGGTTAGCAAAGTACATTTAACAGAAGCCGTGTTCAAACAGCATTTGCATTCTACTTAATGATCTCGTGAACCGATATAGTATACTTAACTATTACACTTTGTATTAATTTGTGGACGAAATACTTAGCAACATTTTGGTAAAAGCGTTTTAAGGCCACGCTGTCTAGTTCTACTTTTTAGCGATATTAATTTTTCACGTCTAAACGAGAGCAGATATCAAAAATCTGTCTTGTTATTCTGTTTAAATCCGCTTCTCCATGTTGGCTGATTTTCTCAAGGAAGCAAAAACTATGATTTTAGCTAGTTATGTAATTAAAGAAATTCTGGTTAATTGTCTTTTGAGTCCAAACCACATAGCCAAATTTCTAATTTTAAAAAAAATAGCTATCTCGCGAAAACCATTTTAAACAAAACTGTTAAACCGATTGTTGATATCTGCTCTTGTTTAAGTTTTTAAAAAAAATATTGCAAAAACATTAGAAACTAAAGAACGCGGCCATAAATTACTACGCGACCATGTAGAACATATCCACAGATTTCAGCAAAACATTAATTCACATACATACGTTAGGAGCCAAACAGTTTAGATTTATACGCCTTACAAATTTGCACTGCATTAGTTACTTTGACGACATCCGTGCCCTCGAACCGCACAAGGCCTTGGTAGAGATGCACGGGAGAGTCGGCCAAATACTCTTTAAGAAACCGTCTCGGTAGTCACCTGGAGCGATTTTGGGAAACCCTGGAAAGCCGAAATCAGGATGACCGGAGCCGGGGATCGAATCCGGGATCTTCCGAAAGCAAGGCGAGTGTTTTACCACCACTTCACGTCTCTCTCGGTGATATGATATTAGTGTCTGAATTTTCCACTCGTATTATTGGCTACTAGACCACAGACGCAATATCACCACGCCTCTTTCCCTGTACCCCTCTCCCGTCCGAGCGCTAATTTCTCCAGCGGCACCTGCTGGTGGCGAGAATGTGACAATTTACATTACAGGAAGGTCAGGATAAAGCGAACATTAATGAACCCATTGTTATTTTAAGGTAATATTCAGTTTTCTGACTAAATATAAACTAAGCAACCTAAGTTACAGAGTGTATCGTACCGAGGTCACAATACACGAAACATTTCGTTAATATTCCAGACAAGTTTGTCTTTTTTTTTTCCTTCAAAACTTGTGCCGACACTCCGCGGTGGTACGCAAACTAACTCTCGATTTTGAAACCTTCTGGATGTTAGTCTACCAATTTTTTTTCGGTGCCACTCGAAGTGCAAATAATGTAAAAGTACGAACTCGCTATAAATACGGCAATTAGTGGCTGCATCAGCAGTGACGGCTGGGCTCTGGAGTCGGTGTTAGGAAAACAACGGTTTAACGAGGTGGGAAGGGCCGATGAAGAAGCAGCGCCGCAGTTAAGGCCAACTACAAATCAGCGAGAAGAGTGCGGCGTCTGGAGTGCTGTAAAGAGAGAGAGAGAGAGAGAGAGAGAGAGAGGGAGAGGGAGAGAAAGAGCAAAAAGATAGGGAATCAAATCGCGGACATTGGGCTGTGGTTAGGATGTAGCATGAAATACGCCGTAACACTACTAAATAAAGCAATTTGGAAAATAACTTGCGGTAAAGACGTATACTTTTGTGTTGGTACAAAATTATACATAAAACTTAAAAAAAAAAATAATCAGAAGTTTAATGTAGCATTTTTAATACTCCAACATCAGCTTTACTACCAAGTCTGAAAAAGCCCGACAAGATTTTTACTGTATCCACACAACGTATTACTAATTAAAACATGGAATTTCAAATAATGGCAACTTATGGCACTGGACATTAAAATAGTTTAAATTTTTAATGGATTAAGCCTTCTGTTACATTTTTCATAAAATGTAGTCGGCCGATATGCCAGGGAAATCCTTTAAAAGCAGTTACTTACGGAAATAAAAGCTTCGGATGCATTATTTTTACTGACTTTGGTTTCCCAAATCGTACGGCACGTTGCTAAAACATTTAAACTGAATATTCAGGCCTCTACCTTCAGTATTGCGAGATCTGTCTGGCAGTTTTGTTTAAAATGGTTTTTGCCGTGATAGGAATTTTTTTTTTTCAATACAATAAAGTATACGGAGGATTCGACTAAAAAGTCAATTAACCAAAATTAGCTGAAACCATAGTATTCACTTCCTTAAAGGACGATTCTTAGCAAAACTGCTAGACAGATTCTTGATAGCTGCTTTCGTTTAAGCGTAAACATTTTTCGCGGAAGACGTTCTTAATATGTAGGCTACAGTTCTCTTCTCCGTAATACCAACATCAGAATAAGCGTAATGAATAATGAAGAGACGTTTCAGAAGTGACAAGTTAAAAATATAATTTTCGTTATTACATTTAATTTTTCCTCCGACTAATTAAAACTATTTGTTAATTACATGCATCGGTATAGTTGCATTATTTCAGTCCGTTAGTATTTCACTGTAACATTTAGTTTTGTTTTATTAGGTTGTCCGCCGGACGTGGGAAACTTCGGTAACCTTCGGTTAGTAATTAGTTTTCCCTATCCAGTTACGAGGGCTTGCTTACCGTGCTAAACCGACATCCACTCGCTAGACACCGTGCTCCCTAGCGGCGGCGTCAAGATTCATTTAAACCAGTTTTAAATAAATACATATATCGCTGCCATTCAAATAACATGTAATACAAACGTTATTTTGAGATAAACATTAGTTTCATGCAGCTCGCGATGTTATATCATGCTCTTCTATTTGCAATGTTTTCGCAATTATTATTTTTTAAGCTTAAACGTGAGCAGATGTGAGAAATCTGTTTGGCAATTTTGTTTTAAATGTTTTTTTGCCGTCAGAAATAATTTTTTTCAAGACTAGGACTTGATACGGTTTCAACTAATATGCAAGATATTACGTATTTTGATAATTACCTAAGTAGCTATAACTATAGGACGTGCTGTCTTAAAATAAAAAGAAAACACGGTGAAAACCATTTAAAAAAACTACCGAAAATATTTTTTGTATTCGCTCTCATTTTGGTTTGAAAATAGTTCTCGTGAAAAAAGCAGGGACAGGATATAGTGGCCTTAAATAAAAATTGCGTATGTGCCCCGATGACCGCGCGTCACTACAAAGATTCTCCTTGTACCGTTTCAACCAGATTCTGATTACGTGGTTGGTGGTGACAGTCTATAGTCAACCCCCAACCTGGAGGAAACAAGAGATCAAATGAGAAATTATTAGATCTGGTGATTTTTGGTGAAAAGAATTATGCAACATTTTGTTTCAGTGCCTCATATGCACATCTACAGTTCTGCTTCATGGTCAGTGATTGACTGTTTTTAACTCTCAACGTCTTGGGGATCTACCCGCGAATCACCGACGTGCAGTGTCGCAGTAACCTTGTTCTCATTGGCACAGTTAAGGTTAATTCTGCTACAGGTTAGAAAGAAAATACGATTTCTTATGGGAGAGTTTGGCACAGGGAAAATTTCTGCCACTAGTTTTGCTTCAATCCCTAAGAGACCAGATAAATACGAAACCGTAGTAAAATTAAATTTAAATAAACTTGGAAATTATATTAGTCATTTCATTTAATTTTAAAGTGAAAATAAACCAATTCCACGTTTTAAATTATCAACTTAATGTGTCTTAAAATTCAGGAAAGCTGTATGATTGGTTAGTTTGGTGCACTAGCGATACCAGCGCTCAAGTTGCAGAAATTTTCCCAGTGCCAAACTTATAACATTGGTCTTTCTAAACCTGTATTAGAATTAACCTTAACGCAGTCAAAAATGAGTGACGCCTCTGCATAAATACACTCTGCCAATAACCACGAAGCAGAACTGCAGACGTGAGCGTTATGCAGCGATACAAAATGTTGCATTATTATTTTCACCGAAAATCACCAGCTCTAAGGATGACAATCTGATCAACGACGGAATGCAAGGGTGGGAGAAACGGGAGTACCACGAGAAAGTCCGCTGCCCAACTGAAACGTTCGCCACGTTTCCTACTGTAAGTGCGGGAACAACCCACCGGGAATCGAACCAGGGTCGTCTTGTTGGAAGGATACTAACAAACGGAAAGGATAAAACGTTCTCGTTGAGGATAGGAACTAAAACTCGCCTACAAACACCGTGAAGAAAGACATTTTTTTGCTAGTATGGCAAGCATGTTGGGTCGCTGTCCATTACGGATGATCACCTACTGGCCGAAAATAACGCTCTTAGCATCAACGGAAAGGGCATTCTTTATGAGCTGGTGTCCACGTGTAATGGCCCCTTTGTTACGAAGCAGCGTTCGGCTCTGAGCGCAGCTTTGATGTGTCATTTAGGTAATAAAAGAATACAGACCGGAGATATTGCGTATTTAATACAGCATTAGTTAAGTCGTTCGTTGCAATTTGCGCCTCTGTGCTGCTTTTAAAACGCACGTATAGATTCTCTCTCGGTGATGTTTTTTTTTTTTTTTTTTGCGATCTTGTATTCTTTTTTCCCCCTTTTACCCTGGCGTCAGAAACGATACATATGCCAGCTATCGAGAAATATCAGAGCCTGCCCATATTTCGTGATCGAGGCACGAGACCCGACAGCAATGTAACTTCTATGACGCTGTATTTTCTACACCGGTCTTACTTTACCATCATTTCTTCTGCTTTTACGATAGTTATTTTTTAAATCCTAAACGAGAGCAGATATCAAAAATCTGTGGCACAGTTTTTTTTTAAAACAGTGTGTACAATGCTGACTAATTTTTTCAAGACAAAATACACTACGGTTTCAGATAATTATGCAATTAATGAAATTAGAATTAATGAACTAACTAGCCAATTCTACATATTTTTTTTTCTAAAAAAAAAAAAAATTAGACTTCACAGTAAAAGCAATTTTTACCAAAAGTGTGCAACAGTTTTTCGATATCTGCTCTCGTTTAGAAATAAAAAATATTAATTGGAAAACAGTATAAATTATGTACCAAGGCCTTAACAAACTCTCTTAATAGCGAGTGTCATTGGATGCTATTTTCTGACAAATCTTTGCCATTTTCTTCAACATTTATATCTCCATTTCATAAATTAAATATATTTTTCTCAGATCTATGTTCGAGCATACTCTTGAGTAAATAAGCAATGTGAGCTGTACTAGCACATTAAAAATAATGTTGCATGCACATGATGTTTCTAAAACACTGGGACCAACTTCGAAGGGCAATTCCTTACAAAATTTTATAATTCGAATGACACACTCACGAAAACAGCAAGAAAGGTGTGCAGCCTTGAATATGGAATGTTAAGTGTTTTATTTTGGTGGAACCTCAGAGAAACCGTCTAGCATAAACAACGTTGTATGCATATAACCGCATACTAATTAGAGCTTGAACTTCTGAAGAAAAAATATTCCGAAATGCCTATAAATTCATAAAAATAACAGGATTAGCCTCTCTGTTACTACTTTTCCGTATGCTTTTACGAGCACCGTTTGTTGTATTTTTGAAGAAAAAGTACCTGCGTACCCTATTGTTTCAGTACCTTGAATGCAGAAAAGCACTTAAGTCCGTGGATTGAGATATCAGTACCGATGGCGATTCATCGAGGAAAAACTTGATGTTTCGATAAATTTCGGCGTACGTTAAAAATGTTGGGACCTTCGTTTATGTTACTGGCTGTCGTCTGTACGTAAAACTGTTACCTTATTTGACAGAGCCAATGAGAATTCTGCTAGTGTAATATTTGACACCTGTGATTGGTCTGTGGACAAGTATGGCACATTGTACAATTTTCATCCAATCACGTATAACGCAAGAGACTGCAGCGTCTGTAAGCTTACGTTGACAAGAAATGCCCGCGATAAATCTTCACATCATGGGTTTAATGCAACAACTAGATAACTTAAGTAGCTGGAGATATCTACTTGTAACGTTGAAAATAGTTTTTGTCATACACACAGTTTTTGTTAAAACGCAAATTTCCGTTCCAAAAATACTCCTATAGTCAACACATTTATACATGTACACACATCAATTGGAACACTCATAACGGTAGAGTAGACATCTGCAGGTAACTAAAACTTGTTAAAAACTAAGTTACCTAGTTCTTGCACTAAGCTCACGATATATTGATTTCATAGGCCCAATTTCTGACTAAAGGAGATGGTATAACAATGGATCGAACAGCCAGCACATTTCTACCACAAACCGAAGCTCTCTAGCTATTCCCGACTGACTCTGCAATGGACAAAATGACTTGACGCTCCACCGAACTGTTTCATTGGATTTCTCGACGTCCCTTCAGGATTACGATCTATCAGGCGTGAAGCAGTTCCCAAATAACTGAGGCGGGAACGCAAGTGTTTGAAATCTAATTAGCTGCACCGCGGAGCCAACCTTTACAGGAGAAAGAAGTATAAAAATTTATGATTGTGACTGAAAACCTACAAAGCTAAGCACCGTCTGAGATCAAAAACGGTGTACAATTATCGTATAAAATTAACCACTTCAATCCTATCGAGGCCCCAAGAGATAACCGTCCACCAACAAGGGCAACGAAAAACAGACAGAACACTAAGTAACTATGGAATTCACCCGAGCGAGAATATAGCATAAAAGGTGAATATCCGAGGAGGGAGTAAAACAGACCGCTGTGAGCAGCGATCATATGCTAAGAGTGTCTTAAGAGTGTTCAAGTGTGACAAAATCATAATTTTATATCTTTATGGAATAGTGTTAGCTTTGTAGACGGGACTTGTTGAGAGTATAGTTTCCTCTTACAAAAAAAAATTAGCTCCCATAGTATTCTCATAACGGCGCGACAAAGTCAAAATTTGCTTGTTCTACTGCCATGCAAACAGTAAAAACCACTGACCTAGTTGAATAGAATAATTCACTGTGATATTAAGTCTCATGACCTCTGCAGTAAAGTATTTAAAACACCATAACGTAATATTTTGAATTTTTTAAAAATCGCACAAGTACAGTGACAAATTTGAAAATTCAGAAATGTTTTTAAAAACAAAAATATTTCACGGGATTTTTAAAAAATGTTTTATTACGTAGTCCGTAGTATGTAATTTCACTGCGAATTATTTCACTTACGCAAGTCAATTTATTTTCATTATTTGCATGGCAGCAGAACATGTTAATTTTGACTTTGACCCACCATTATGAGAAAACTATGCGAGTTAAAATTATTTCGTAAGAGGAAACTGCACTCACAAGTATCGTCTACGAAACTAAGAATATTTCAAATAAATATAAAGATATGATTTTATCGCACTTGAACACCATTAAGCGGCCTCTGCGCGCGTGTGTGTAAGGCAGGAGCGGTAAGAGTGTAACTAACCGACGTATGTAATGTATTAGCTCCTCTCCGCGCAAGCTCCTCAGATGGCGTGCAGTGCTTCACTATTATTCTTGTTCCTAAGAGACTTTAGGCGGTGACCACAATATTTTATTTGTAGGCAGTATAGTTTAAAGTCTAACGCTTGTTCGTATAGTTGTATTTTTCTAACTAGGTTGTTATTTTTACAGATGCGGCAGTCTGGAAACCCCATTTTTGGCAATTTTGAGGGGCCCGAAAATTATGCTTCTAATTAACGTATCTAATTTTTAAAACTATACCTACATAGTTTGAAGTGTGTGTTCTTTTCGTAGATATACGAATATAATTTGCGTTAAATAGTTACGTAAAAAGAATAGCCGCAACTCGCTGCATAATTTTTTTAAATCCAGGTAGGGAAGCCTCACAAGAACCCTAGACGCTACATCTAAGGTAACTGTACCCCTGGTGGGGAGGGTGGAGGGGACAATAATAGTTAGGCTGGCTCGTGCGTCACAACCTTTATGCACGGGGCGCTGAAACAGCGCGCAATATTTTGGTCGTTGGCCTTTTTTATATGAGGCTTAAACTTTGACCGTACTATATACTTACAGAAAGTGCATAGAAACGTCCAGGGCTTGCTTATATATTTTCGTTTTACGATTCCGGTTTGTATTTTTGGTGACAACAATTTGAAAAAAGCCGTTTTTAGCCACTTTGAGATGCCACGAAATCATATTTCTGTTCATGATATTTAAAACAAAAGTGGAGAAGCATGGTTTTAAATGTATTTTCTTTTCGTAGGTAAATATATCAAACGCACGTTTAATAGTATTTCTGAAAACACCGTTCTCCTAACACGCTGCAACACATTTCATGCGTCAGTTGTGTAGGGCACATTGTGTTAGATGATTTTATTGTATTTTTAGTTTTTGAGCCCCATCACTTATTCAAATAATATTATCAAAATTTTTATTCAATAAAGCATATGTCATATTCTTGATAAACTGCTTGACATAAATAATAATGGAATCTTTTAGTAATTTGTCATGAAGAATCATTGCACGGGAATTCTTGAAATTAATCTCTTGCAGTGATTCGTCGAAGACTCCCGAAGTAGTCTACAGTTCCCCACTCCCTAATAACCTTCGTCAGAACTTGCAGTTTGGTACAATTTTTATTTGCCGTGTTCATTATTTACGTTATTAAATTTAACTTTCCGACAGACTAAATAAAACTACCCATTTGTTAAACACATGCGTTTGTATAGGTGTCCAATTTCATTATGTTGTTATTTCACTGTTAACGTTTAATTTTCGTTACGTTAGTTGTCCCTTGGAGAAGAGGAACTTCCACAATCTTTAGTTTAGGATTTGTTTTGCCTGTTCCAGTTGTGAGGGCCTGGCTGCGAGCGTGGGAATTTTGACCGGGAACTTTGGACATGTTATACTGACACAGGAATTTGCACCATACGCAGTTCGAGAGCAGAATTCTTCCTTAAAAGTAAGATGTATTATAATATGTTGTAATTTTCATTCATATACCTCCTGTAAAGTAGGTACGACATCGTGAAATGTTTTTGTATTTCCAGTTTGTTGTACGTTGACTAATTTTCATTTAATATCGTATCTAATATGTGATGCAGTTCTCACCGGCTGTATCTTTAATAAGTGGTATACGACATTTGAGTCTGTTACAAATTTTTTTATTCCAGCAAAAGTTATCCGAACTATATACTTTAAACAATATGTTTAGTCAAATAGTTTAACAAACAAAAATGCCCCACATATATGTACAAAAATAGCCTCAAAAAGTTCTATTATATACTGTTTTAAATTAAATTTTAGTTGATTACATTACACACAAAGAATAACAAAACCAAACAGAACTAGATTAAATTAAAATGTCTTACTTTCTGTTTACATATATTTTGTAATGGTGTTACAAGACACATTAATTCGACAATTCCATGTCGTGCATTTTTAATTTTTGAATTGAATTAAGACTTGGAATATTTTTTAACGAATGAGCCTATATTATTAATGTCGTGATCTGCAATAAAGTAATTAACACAGATTTATGTCATGTGAATTATAAAATATGGTAATAAGTACTGACTGAAAATCAGCATTACGAAATAATTTTTCAGAATACTTAATGATTAAATATTTTCAAAATCGTATGAATGATGTGTCTCCCACTTTAACGTTTTTTCGTTTCGCAGTTTATCAGGATCTTTGCTAATACAGAACTTTTATTATACTATATTGACTACGAGGATGCACAAAAATATATAAGAAATACATATATACAGAACCATAACTTGTTTTGTTCAACTTAATTATGTTTAGAACACATTTAGGTAATAACACACAATTAATGGTTTTTCGGGTAGAATATTTAGACTTACAAATTCCAAAATTAGGTACAAACTATTTCGTAACGAATTTTGAGAGAGTATGGAATTCCAAGTTCTAAAGGTAAAAAGATCGACAATGATATGAAAGAAAACAGTACGCTTCAGTGTTCTGGCCATGTCTATCTGGCATTTAATATAAGAGAAGTGTACATTACACAAATGGGAATGCTTAAAAATTGATATATTTCTCTTCGAAATCGAATGTGTAAAAAAAAAAAATCTCGTCGGTCCATAAAAATATAACAGATTATATTACTTCTGATTCATACCAAATGTTCTGATTAAGGGCGCCGCCTATCTGCTGGTTAGAGGCTCGGAAACGATGGAGACATAAGGGAGACCTAGAAACGCGCATCTATTGCCGCGTCGACTCAACGAGCCAAGCTCTCAAATAGCGTGCAAGATTCTCGCCGAACCGTTTTTATTATGGGATACTAAGCGGCAACCATATAATTTTATTGGTGGAATGTCTGTAGCAAATTTCAGTTCACATCGCAATATGAGTTTCACATACATCCGGTTAGTACATTTTGAAGTACGGCAGTCGGAAAAAGATGTTTTTATCCATGTTGGTGAGCTTAGAAACAGTGATTTTAACGAGAATAGTGTCTTAATGAGGTTCCGACCTTGTCTTAAGTGTGTTTTCCTTTCGTACGTTGGCACAATGGGCTCACGTGGTTCGTAGATAAAAACTGTTTACGAACACACTGCAAAGCATTTGAAGCGTGGGGTAGGCGGCCGCCTTAATCATGAAACCATTGTGTTATTTGCCACATGGAGACGGTAGAGTAGGCAAAACCCTTGTACGTAGCATAGCTTGAATCTAATAATAATAATATAATTTACAATATTAGTTTGTCTTGTAAGCGTTTCTATACCATTATCCGATTGCGATGAATCTTTAGTGCGCCTGCGAAGGTTTCTGGGCAAAAATGTGATGAGGCGGGGGGAGGATGAGGATTAGGAAGACGGTGGCAAAACGGGACACCCAAAAAATATCGCGAACAAGTAGACAAAGCGGCATTGTAACATATCCTGGATATAGCAAGTAGTATAATACTTTTACACCAACTAAAAGCCTGTGACGAAAGACTTTTCGGATAATTCACGCCTCATCATGTACCGGAGAAAAAAAAACAGTATTGTAGTACATTATTGTCTCAGGTTTATGGTACCCAGGAAACACTGCTAGAGTAAGCCCTAGGACTGACTATGTGGAAACCTGTGGCACTGTCCTCCGCCCTTCTTAGTGACATTAATAAGGATAGCACAGGATCGGGCGAACAGGAGGAACACGACTGGACGCTGAAAGCAGGCACTGGTACGTTAAATTAGCAATGGGCATGGCCTCCGGGCAGGCAGAGGGTACAAAAGAGGATCGGCATTGACGGGAAGGGAACTCAAAATAGCCGTCGTGCAGCCGGGCAACGGAGGCACAAACTTCCCGGACGTTTACAGGATGACCTGAAATGGCTGTAGTCGTCCCCGTGAATCTTCGGCTAAATTAGAGACGAAAATGTTAGTGGCAAAACGTTGTAAAATTTCATCTCCCGTGCACAATGCGGCAACACAGGACGTAGAAAGCCACCACTTCCGCTATACATATATCTTACTGTAGGTAGTCCGGGATAAAGTATGAGTAGAGATGATGGTTTATCGCGGGAAAACTTGACTATTTGCTAGGCTTCAACGTACGTTCAGCTTATCAAAAGATTACTGGCTTTTCCTTGTACGTGAAGCTACTGCCCTATTTGACTAAACCAATAAGAATACCGGTATTTTAGTATTTGATGCACGTTATTGGTCTATAGACAGCCACGTTGTGTCAGTGTTTTCAAGGCTATGTTGGCACAAAACATTTTCGCGATATACCATCATTAGAGATGATGGTTAGAGACACTGGTGAATCGCGGGAAAAGTTGATTGTTTGCTAGGCTCCAACATGCTATGTATAACACTGAAGGTTTTTCACGTATATTGGCTATAGTTTATATGAAGCACCGTGTCCCTCTTCAACATGCCCAGTTAGAACTGTACAGTTTTAACACAGAACGTATGTGGTTTGCCAGAAAACTGATCACACGCGTCACGATTGAGATACTACAGTTTATTGGAGACTATGCTAAATATTTTCGCGATTTTCCAGTGTCTCTAATGATGGTATATCGCGAAAATATTTTGTGCCAACATAGCCTTGAAAATATTGACATAACGTAGCTGTCTGCACAACAGGCATCAAATATTACAACATCGGTATTCTTATTGGCTTAGTCAAATAGGGCAACAGCTCCAGGTAGAAATTAAAGCCAGTATTCTTCTGGTAAGCTGAACGTGTGTTGAAATCCATCAAATAGTCAACTTTTCCCGCGATTAACCATCATCTCTAAGTATGAGCACTAAAAAAAAGTCCTGCTAAAGTTCTATTTTCAGCCAGTTCGTATCTTTCCGCACGTAACGGTTAACAACGGGAAATTCCTAACATCTCTGGTCTTGTCACTTAAT
Organism: Medauroidea extradentata; assembly: GCA_003012365.1. Classification (NCBI taxonomy): domain Eukaryota; kingdom Metazoa; phylum Arthropoda; class Insecta; order Phasmatodea; family Phasmatidae; genus Medauroidea; species Medauroidea extradentata. The sequence goes on from PNEQ01080885.1 coordinate 27,968, forward strand.
AATTGCGCTTGTAATTTAAAATGTGCTGTCGGTAGAAACCTATTTAGTTAGATAATACAATTTATTAACTATGTAAAATTCAATTATGTAGATTTCGGTAGCTTTTGTTTCAGTATGATTGTATTTAAATAGGGAGAAATTGGAACTGTGTTGCGTAATTTCGCTGCCAACCATACAAGCAATGAGACAACTAGAGTTAATGTTGAATTATATGAAGTAACGGATAGTTATGCTTTTCAAAGGTTACATTTTTAGTGCTCACTTTATCCCGAACGATCTATATTACTGTTCTGACCGTCATATTATGGGTGCAGGTTCAAATCCCAAGCACTTGAAACGTGATTCTGCGTTTATTAGACAAGAATACTTAAAATAATACTGGAAGTAGACCGCACAAGGGTACTTTCTCCGCACAGTGTGCGGGGGAAAATGTCGTTGTGGAACATTTTGCCACTAACCTTTTCGTTCTCAAATTGTTCCAGAGAGAAAATTTGTAAAATTGTGCGAAACAATTCTAATGAGAATTTTCTTGAAATCTCGTAATGGATTTCATTAGGCTATTCTCGAGTGAAAATAACTTCGAAATGAAATAATTGAATTCGGAAAAATCCCACAGGTTGTTGGGGTGGTGAGAAGCGATTCCGCAACGCCTTTGCCGTGTATTGCGATAACCTCGCTCTTCAAAGAAGATGAAATAAAGCAACTAAGTACTGCAGAGTTTTCGCACGTATTTTAAAATTGCGTTAATACATTGCTTGTTAATTTTAAAATACACGATCGCAGCAAAGCACTTACTTTATCATCATAAGCACTTATTTTACATTACGTCATTACTACACATTTGAAATGTTCAGAGATAGTGGGCGACGGCGTGCAGCAGTGGTTATGGTGATGTACTTGCGTAAACGTTTATCGCAAAACATTTTTTTGTGTATAAGTTCGTTGTGCCTCACTTCTCAACACTTTTTCTATGTAGTAAATTCTTTCAACTTTTGCAATTTTATCAAAGAAAAAAAAAATATATATATATATATATATATACACACACACACATACATTTATTATCGTTGTAACGAAATTATTAGAAGTTCCAAATGTAGGCTTACTGTGATTTAACTCACCAAAAATATATTTGGAAAATTTCGATTAAGGAATATAAAAAATTCTTTTCATCCCTCCTTTTTTGATGCGACCTGTTAAAAGCACGCAATACAAAATAAAAACTCACGTAGCAAATTTATCTTTGTAAACAGTAGTGCTTGTTAAAATGCAACGTAGTTAACATCACACAATAGAGGCAATATTGCAACAATGTCCTGAATTTCTAACAAAAATGTTATACAAATTCAATGACTCTTGATAGTCTCTGGAACTATTTTTACGCAATAATATTCCATAACACAACTCGTTGTGTGTTAAATATATTTATTTTCCTAATTCCGATTACACACGGCCAAAGAGAACGAACGAGATTTTTTCTCTCCTCAGAGTGCATTTAGTGCGTCAAACAAGTATAGTGTTCTTCTCGCTCGCTGATATCTGCCACGAGATTATGACCGGAAGTTTGAGGCTGAGTGAGATTTCGCACTAAAGCCGTGTCCGAAACGAAGATTTTACATATTTAGGGTTTGGGAATTTAGAGTTGATAGATTCGAACGTTATAAAACAGCAATGCGTGCGGAAAATTTAGAAACGATTTTCTTGTTGGTATTTCGAAGTTGTTTAGTTTATCTTTTTACTTTTCGCTGTTGAATAAATTGTCTACTAGTTATTTTATATTAACTATTTAGCTGTTTTTTCACATCCTTCACTACGAATTCTGCGATAATATTAATTTTGTTTTAGGGTTAATTTATTTATAAAATACAAAATTTAATTTTCAATTAAAAAGTATTTGCTACATACAAAATAACACTACATGATTATAATTTACATTATTGCTGTTTTCAATGGATAGATACACGTTTCTCAGCCAAAAAGTGGAGTATAAAAGGTAAGTAAACATCAGCCGACGAATTTACGGAGCTATTTGGGAATTCAGCGTGCTACTTCACGTCAGTAAACTTTACACCCTAAATCCCCAAATATTTACTGTACTAACCTTGTCACGTGGTTGATTTAGTAACCTAAATAGTCGTTTCGGACACGGCTTTTGAATCGGCACTTCAGAATTTCAACTCAAGAGTACCATTCTTTTACAGTGACAAAGGTTTCGAAGATTGTTAAGCGAAATTCGGCAATTCGAAATAATCTCTTAACAACTCGATAATCGACCCCCCAGGATTCTCGAGGCGTACTTCTTATACGACCATTTCTTACCAGCCAGTATACTGACGAGAACATCCAGCCCGGTACAGGCACGGCAACTGAGATGACTGGTAGACGTCACGGCAGGGCGATGACGAACTGCATCATGTAATGGCGATGTTGCACGGTATTAATTTCCGTGCTTGTTCGTGCTAGCCCGACCGCACCATCTGGTATGACTGGCGGCAGTCGCTTATGTTGTAACTGCCTCGAGGTTGTAGGATTTCACCGCAGGTTTAGTTAACCGGAGCTGTCCGTTTTTATGTCCCAGTTTCCGAACTAGCTGCCGTATTTTACCCAGCCCTGCAGTAACTGCGGAACATTGGGTGTGGCCTGGTGTAGGATATTCATAGCTTAATAAGACCGATTAATTTGCTATTTCAGACATTTCTTATCCTTCCACCTCTGGCATATTTCCAGAGTTATTCCGTGTAATATAATTAGATTTACGTGAATTTCGCGGATATATTCTTGATCAGGTTGAACGCCCATACCATATACTTCACTGTAACGTCTGTGATTGGACGACGGTTGTCTCGGCACACATTTAAGCCGATAGTAAATAAGTAAATAATTAACAACGCTATCACGTTCTATGCGCTCACACGGTTGGTAGCCAACGGATACTATATTTCGGCCAGTCTGTACAGGACTGAGAAATATAGACTGCTGCCAGATGAATATGCGAAATTCACGCACCTCTAAATATAATGCATTTTAATAATTTCAGCTTTGTGTATTGATAGTGTGTTCGTGAACATGAAATAATCACTTCTCTCTTCCCTGCTGTATAAAGTTCGGAAATATTATTGTCAGTCAAGCTGTTATGGCTCGGCATCAGTCGCCATATTGAGTTATTTTATTTTTCGCTCTTATGAAGTTCTGAGAAGAAAAATGTGAAATTCCTTACTATAATATCAATTCTATTTACCTTACGCTACAACAAAAGCATCGCAGTTGAACTTTTAACGTACACTTAAGTCGTAATCTGTCGAGCAAATTAAGATTATAAAAAACATTGCTCGCCGACTAATCACGGCTTAATTATACGTTAAAAGTCCAACTGTGATGCAATAATTGTAGCGCAAGGTAAATAGAATTGATATTATAGTAAGGAATTTCACATTTTTCTTCTCAGAACTTCATAAAAGCGAAAAATAATATAATTCAATATGGCGACTGATTCCGAGCCTTAATAACGCGTAACAGATCACAAGCAAACTGCCGGTGTTATAAGGGCCTGGAGTTCTAAACATATTCTGAATTTAAAACACTGTACAAGTTTATTAATCCAAAATGTGAGAAATCACTCTCTAAAGGTGGCCACCTGGGTTAACGTATTTTACGCATTCGAGGCCTGGAAGTGATAAGGACGACCTAGCACACGCATCACGCCTCCACCTAGCCTCTAGGCGCAAGTCCCTGAACTAACGTGCAGTCTTCTCGCTGACAATTAACCTTTATGAGTAGAGGTGCGTCAATTTCGCGTATTCATCTGGCAGCAGCCTAGACTTGTCAGTCCTATACACCCACTGGCCACATACGATTATCTATCGGCTTATAACCGTACAAGCTGGCAGCAAGCGACAGCCCTACGCATTATTTCCTTGTTTACTACTGGCTCGCAGTAGTCAAAGGCGTTTCGTAACAGCCGCCAGCAAGTCACAGACATGACAACGAAGTATACATAATTGGCGTTTAATCTGACCTGGAATATATCTGAGAAATTTACGTACCTCTATTTATGAGACATTCAGTAGAGATCCTGTATTTTATGACGTAATATAGGAGATAAAAGGTGTATTGTACACGTCTATACTTTTTAAGATATTCTGTGCCAGTATCTTCATACCTAAATAAGACTGTAAAACACTCATTTCCGCCATTTTTTGCAGCGTTAAAATAAACTTTAGAGATAAATGGAGGGGCTGAAATACACACGTGCAACGTTCTTTGATTGATATTCCTAGGTAGATATAACTTATATAAATTATGGTTTATCCCGGGAAAACTGGACTGTTTGCTGGTTTTCAACGCACGTTCAGCCTACCAGAAGATGACGGACTTTCGCTTTTATGTGGAGCTGTTACCTTGTTTTGCTCATCCTGTAAGAATCCCGCAGTTGTAATATTTGATGCCTATTATTTGTTTATAGACAGTTATGTTATGTCAGACATACATCACCTAATCATATGTGTTGTAATTAACTACAGCGTTTTCAAGGTTATGTTGGCACAAAACATTTTCGCGATGTATCATCCTCTCTAATCATTTTTCTAACAATCACGCTATTGTAATATTTGATGCCTGTTATTGATCTGCAGACAGCTATGGTTAGAGACACTGGAAAATCGCGAAAATATTTAACACAGTCTCCAATAAACTGTAGTATTTCATTCGTGACACGTGTGAACAATTTTCTAGCAAATCACGCACATTTTGTGTTAAAATTGTACAGTCCTAATTGGGTCTGTTGAAGACGGACACAGTGCTACATATAAACGATAGCCAATATAGGTGCAAAACCTTCAGTGTTGTACATAGCATGTTGGAGCCTAGCAAACAATCAACTTTTCCCGCGATTTACCAGTGTCTCTAGCTATGGTGTGTCAGACGTACTTCAGGCAATCATCTATGTTACAATAAACATAAGTGTTTTCAAGGGTATGTTAGCAAAAAAAACATTTTCGCGATATACCAGCATCTCTTCTTAAACGCGATGAGCAGTCTTCGAATATTTTTGTAACTACCGAAGCTCTGCGCTCTGTTCTTAGTCCTGGGCAGACGGTCACCTTAAAACCTATTTAAGAAGACATAAACATAGAATGATTTTATGTGTGTGATTGTCTTATACACTTTACCAGAACAAACCGAATTTCTGTAGCAGCTTGGTTGTTAATTAATCGTCTTCCAACGTGTGCACGGGCAGAGTTGTATTTTATATCCGTATGTTTAGATCACATCTGAAGAAATAATGAGTAAAGCTGAAGGTGTGCGACATCAACATACTTACAGAACTGCCTGTAATCTCCTCGGAACATAAAGAAATTCTGTAAGATTACTAAGGGAATGTTTCGCATCTTGCATAATGCAAAATGTTAAGTTTTGATAATGGCGATTGTGTTGGAGAACGCGTGCTGCATTATCCCTAAAACAGACCCAAAAGGTTCGATAATACTATAATAAAGTAATAGAAGAGAAAGAGACGTTGAACTGAACATGTGATTTTTTTCCCCGCTTAGGAAACTTTTTTTAACGGTATGAGCAGGGGTGTCTTCATTTATGGCGAGCAAATTTTGCATGATCTTCTTCAAAACTGTAAGTAACGCAACCTTGCATGGTAATAATAGTGCACAAATACATGTTTTGTGGATCATTAGACTAAATATAAAAGTTATTGTAACAGTTCGTAAGTTGGAAAAAAAAAAATCTTTGTTGCAATGGTATATGGATGAATTTTTCTTTCAATGAATAATGTTTAAATCTCTACTTTTGTACAAATTCATAACTTTTATGTTTAGATCAAAATGCGTTTCTTTGTCTGAGAACACCATAAAAATATATTACCACCTTATGAAAAATTCTTTCGTATTTCTATAATGACTTCGGAACTGTCCGGGTTGCAACTGCGCGTTATTACAGTTGAGTAGCAGCATAACCTATCTGCATGTGAGAGAAGACTGACACAAGCAAAAAGTCGCGCAAATTGGCGAGCACGTTTGACAGCAGGATAATCTTTTCAGTAGAGCCGCTGCCAGTAGAATATTGACAGCTCTCATCTATCATTTATGGTTCGTACAAACGATTCTGTCACGCCGTGTATATGCATTTATTGAATAACGGTTTCTCTCGTATTTACAACACGCATACTACTAATATTTAATGAGGACTTACCAGACATAAATTATGCCAAGTTCAACACGTAGCCTACTACTGAAGTGCATGACTGCAACTGCGATGTACCCAATACATTGAATTAAAGTGAATAATTTTAATGTTATTTGTTTACTGCTGTTATAACTTCCGCTTGCTGTCATTAATTAATTTTAAATGTTAATATATCTTTCAATATACTGTCACTTCTGTACACATGGATTTATAGAATATACAGTGTCATATTTCAGTAATGGTAACGTTTGAATTTACACATTTCAACGTGTTATTTCATGTATTTTTTGAACGATTCTTGCAGTGGGGGCAAGTTACAATCTAAAGAATTATTTTGGACACACGCCATTGAAACAAAGGCGTATGTCCAAAATACTTCTTTAGTTTACGTTATTTCATATTATTCGTACATGATGGCGGATTAGACAGTAATTTATGTATATTTTTTCTGACATTATTTTTAAAAAGTTGTTTTTTAATGAGTTTATTAACATGGAGAAATATTGTTCCTGAACATTTAAAATATATATTTTGCCACTTTAATGATTCCTCGAACAGCACGAAGCCTTGATAGAGTTACACAGCAGAGGTGGGGTTGAGAGGGCTTAAGAGCGTTCACGTGGCAAAAGTGCAAAATTTTATATTTGTACGACATAGTGTTAGTTTTATAGACGTTAATTGTGACTACAATTTCCACCAGTGAAAAATTTTTAGCTGTCATAGTTTTCCCAAAACGGCATGTCAATCAATGTCAAAATTTGCAAGTTACCGGAACATGCTAACAAGAAAAACCAACTGATTTACTCTAGTGACAATTTACACTGAAATTAGATAGTATGGGCCATATGCTAAAACCACACAACCTAGTCCCTTTGTATTAGTAAAAAATTGCCATATATGAAGAAAATTGTCGTTATTTTTAGAATTTTGTAAAAATACAAAGGAATTGCATTGTGTGATTTTAAATAGTTTAGTATGTGACCCATACAATGAAATTTCAGTGTAAATTATTTCATTCTAGTATTTCAGTTGGTTTTGGTATTAAGCATGTTCCCGTAACTCGCAAATGTTGACTTTGACCGGCCGCTATGGGAAGACTATGAGAGTTAAAAAAAGTTTCACAAGTGAAAATTGTAGTGAAAAGTAACTTCTGTAAAGATTTTTAAATGTTTCTTGCAATTAAAGTTTACAATTGGAATTTATTGGTTCGTGGACATACGCCATTGCTCATGTTTTGTTGACCAAACATGTATTAGAAAACAAAGTGACAAAATACAAATAAAATACACAAAAGTCACAGAAAACGTAAGCAAAACAATCCCAGAAGAACTTCCGTCAGTTTTTTTTAAATTATATATTCCAGCAAGAATTCTAAAGATTGAATTCAGTCAATAGTTTGATAACACGCGGAGAAATTTGCTTTTTATAGTGAAAATGTAAATATTTCAGTAGTAAAATACAATCAATGTCAAACAAACATATTCACTGTCAGTCTAGCATGTAAAATATCTACACGGCATTAGAGGTAGAAATTTTTCATAATTTTATTTCGACATTTCAAGTTACGTGTCTTTGTCGTTCTAGCTAGCCAAGAGCGGCAGGTTAGATATGCAATGAATTACGAGATAAATATATCCAGTAATTGGTAACACCCTTCTTTGATATCTAAATAATATACTTACATAAGTACAAATTCTTTTTAATACGATATGAGAAGTTATCAATCGAAATTATATAAATATATTGTTTCGACCAATAATAATATTGCAATGAAGACATTTTTTTTTTGTTATAACTTAGACCTATCGAAAATCTTATCACAAGAAACTTAAGGACAATATCCTTATGACAGTTGTGCATCATTATTTACAACATTTAAAATGACTATACGGTTATCAGAGTTTTTAAGCCCAGGTCAGCGGATCAGCAGAAGTACAGATAAGATTCGAATAAGGAAACTTGAGGCAGATTAAATGTGTTCATTTAGTTATCGATTTAACTTAATTGCAGAAAATTAAAAGCGCTCGATTAAAAAAACTAAGCAATTGCCTTTTTTTATTTCAATACGCTCATCAATAAACAAAACAGTGACCTTTTGAACTATTATAGAAAACGATTTTTTAAACTTATTTCGCAAAACATTGGTGTAAATTTTTTCCGGCATTTTCAAATATATTGTTTTCTACAACTTTCCTCTGAAGTAAACTACGGACTGCATACTAAATTTGCATTTAGAACTTCGTTAAATTGTGTCAATAGATTTTTAAAAATACTTAAATGCTTTTTAACGTCTAATAATTATTCATCAATTTGATTCTCTGTGTGTTGAAGCAATATGATACGTGATGCACTGTCAATGTCACACTTATCGTCAATTGTTTTTGTGCGTCAAATGAAAAATACTCTTACATCTTGGCATCTTGTTTCTGTCAACTTGGAATTATATTTTCTAGATGCTCCATACAACTATTCAGATAAATAAGCAGAATAGCTTAAGCGTTTTCTAAAAACTCCTATTAATTACCTATAGTGATTATACTACACGATATTTAAATATTGCTAAAACGAATCATTGTTAAAACGAATTATGATAATACTTTGCAATAAAGGGGAAGTGTTAGACAATTTTTTGGTATTTTTTCGTTTTCGAGCCATAACATTTATTTAAGTCGTATTATCAAAACGTTCGCTTCAACAAGGCATTGGATATATTATAGATAAACTGCTCGAGCTTTCATTAAATTGTCATACAGAGTTATTGCAACGGAATTTTAGGTTAACTTTCAAGAATGATTACGAGTCCGATACAAGAGGAACATATAACGCTATTGCGATCTCAAAAATTCGTCGCTAATTTAGTCTATGCCTCAACATTTCCACATTTACCAAAATTATTTTAAAACAAAAGTAATCGTAGAAAATCGATAAATAAAATTTAGCATCTCTCTACCCTACTCAAATAATACCAGATTTTTTTTTAATTGAAGAATTTTTAACGGTGCGGATACTCACTTTTTTTGACGTTTCCACTCGTGGAGTATAGTTCGTCATAGTGAATGTCTGTGATGTGCCAGAAGTATCCTGAAACAAAATATCAACCAATCAAATAGAGCGCATTTCATAATGGAAAATAGAAAGGTAATTAAGCACAAGACAAGTGTCAGAATATCAGGTAGAAATGAACATAGTTGAATTTTTATTTGTTAAAAACAGGAAAAGTCGCATCCAATATTCGAATATCGAGAACTGTGCTGAGCTACGTATCACAAGAAATACGTCGTATTAAACCATATAGTTTTTAAAGAATTATATTAAAATTAAATATTTTATCAGCTATGTATTTGAAGATATTTTAATCAAATAAACGTGCATGACAAACGCTTTGCTAACTTTGGAGAGCTGATTATTATATTTTATTATAACCGTAGCTTGGATGAAAAAAAATCTAAAAATATTGTGACCAGAAAAAAAAATCATTTTTAACTTAACTAAACAATGTAAAAAAAAGTCTGCCACAAATAATTTCACGATTATAATTATTCCTCAACGTATACCAAGCCCACGTGTTTAATCAAGGAAATGAGTTGAAATAAATTTTTTGTGTCTTTTGATTTGCAGTAGTATGTTTTACAATATTCTATTGGATTGTAACCAGCGTATAGATACCAACCATAACTTATGTTAGAATTGTGTGCCTTGATCAAGTAATTTAACATTTACTTAAATTTTATGGCCCACGTAAATAAGAATAATAATTTAATAGGAAGTAGTGAAGCCATTTTAGATTTATGAATGTTTCGTCATTAATCTTGATTCAGTTTCAATTCTGAAAATTAATTTTCGTTGCAACATAAAATATGTGCGGATAATTCTATCCGACGTTACAACTAATTGAATGCCGGTTTCGTTTAGGCATCTGAAACCGACAAAAGTAATATATATTTTACTCCGGAAGTTTCTACAGGCTATATTGATATACACATTCCTTTCTACACTAATCCTAAATCATTATCACTCTCCGTGCTGTCAGGGGTACCTACATAAGAAGATTGAAGGTCACGAGTGAAGTTTCCTATTGGGTGGGATATTTGTTACGGTAGTTTTAAATTTATCATCAGAGTGGAATAATACAATTACGATGTTTTATTTATTTTTAATAAAGGAAACTTCTATTCTGTATTCGTATCGTCATGTAAGTAAAACCGACCTTCACCCATTGGCGTTCGAACAAACTGTCAATAGCTCACATTATTATGGTAGCAAGATTCTGGTGCTAAATTATTATTTTTTTATTTCTGTATCATACACAAAAATTGTATTTTACACATATGTTAAAGATCCTACAATGACTACGTCATCGTTGCTGTGCAGAACGTAAAGAAAAACTGTGTTATTTAGATGTAAGTTCACATACACACGTGGCATCTGTTCACAAACAGCGTTAAAAATTGTTTCAGACTATACCTTACATTTGTTGAAGTAGATGTTGAACGAGAGATATTTGTTGAAATTCTGCCTGCCCTCAACATTTCAGCCAGGCGGCAACCTTAAACCTCTAAACAAAGATATATCTTGGTTGAAATTGATTTGTTCATGCATTAACCCCGTTTTAGAGTTGCTTCTGGTACTCTGTTCAAAACTATTTAAATAACATTCTACTTATTCGGCACCGCAAATAACTTGAGCATTCTAAAATGGTTCTAAAATCGTTTAGTCGAGAGCTTTAAACACCCTTGCTCGTCTTCTTTCACCACGCTGTGTATTTTTTCGCCACTAAGGGCTGTGAACCTAGAGAGGTGGTGAGAGACTAAACCAGTTACTCAAAGATACAGGAAAAGGCCGAGATGCAGCCGTGGAATACATTAACTAACCATTGCAAGATTCTTTTAGTTTACCTCTGAAGAACATGGGAAACCTAAATTAGGATTTGGCCAGAACGGGAATCGAACAGAAATCTTCCTGACTAATTAATAGCTAACTTCCTTTCCGAATTTAGCACATCTGACATACAACTATCACACAGTCGCCCAACTATACCCTTGTTCTTCATTTTTTATTTATAAATTTCGCAAACATATATGCTTATATTAGGTGGGGTAAGTTCATAAAATCATAAATAGATAAAATAATTTTTAATTTAAAATTCATTTTATTAATTTAATTACAATTATTTCTTAGAGAAATTTTATGACATTAACTTTTTAACTCATAATGACATAGTCAAGAAAAACATTGTAGCCAAATTTCTTTGTATGTTATTTCAAGTAACCATAAATTCTATTCTAATACACTTTAGCCAAACAAATGAAATATATATACGCCTAAAATATAATTTTGATTAAAATTTACGCATTACAAAGTGAACTGCTTGATAAGATGAATGAAAAATCACAAAGTCTATCAAATTATGTTATGAAGTTCGTGATGAAGATGTATAATACGTTAATAAAAGCAATATAAATAGCAATTACGATAAAATCAACATTTACTATACTATCATGATAAATTAAATAATGATGTATTATAAAACGCACGAACAGTGTTCACATATACATTTTTCACAATCATTCTACGCGTTGAAAGAAGTGGACCAGAATACTCTACTTTGCGGGAATATCACAGAACTGCATCGAAGCATTCCATCAGATCTGTTAAGACACTCGGTTATAAATAAGAATTTTAAAGTTATAAATTTTAAGCAAATACGCATTGAAAAATCATGTGGCACTTACAGTATTGCACATGTATTTTCAAACTTAAAAAAAATAGGGTATTGCCAATTTAACTCGCGACACATGGTCATTTTAGAGTAACCGACAATGGTATTTAAACGTAACATGTTCCTCATGTGCTATATACCTAGGCAGAACTCGCTTGAAAATATTGAGAAATGTTTAAGTTACAGTTTACTGTGGAAGTACTAACTAAATTCTTTTCCTCAGATCAGGCAGACAGTCAACTTAACTGTGCTCACACTCTCCTTAACCCCTCTACGAACGTAGTTTGCAAAACGCTGCGATTTTACTTTTTCAACGCTAAAAAAACTTCTTAGTAATGTCAGTGTTACATTTGTGGTATTAAATGATTTTGTGGTAATGTGTTATAACATCGCTATTAATTAATTATTACCATAAGAAAACAGTAACATGCTTTCCTGCATACTGTCGTAAATTGTTAATTTCATTACATTTCATTGCTGAATTATAACGTTTGATGTTTTAGTATATTTCAAAAGTTTCAGTAAAATATTAGTAACATTTTGAAAAATAACAGAAACTTAATACGTGTATGTATATCAATGTGTATACACAAACACACAAAATTTAACAAATGAATATTTTACCATACTGTTTACGTTGAGTTAGAAAATGACGTAAAATATTAAAGCATAACAAAAAATATTAGAACAAGAATTATGTGTCTTGAGTTGCACTATTTTAACTCATAATTATCTATAGTAGGTACTACTACCGTTAAGTGAGCGAGAGATTTTGGTCAGCACTTAACATCGACGTCTTCAGCGCTGGTGAAGAGTGACATGAGGTGAGTACGGAGCAGAGTCGAATGAAAGGGCGGGGGAAACGGGAGATCCCCGAGTAAACTCACCGACCAACGGCATCGTCCGGCACGATTCCCACGTGCGAAAATTCGGGGACTGACCCCGTCGGGAATCGAACCCGGTTCGCCTTGGTGGAAGGCAAGAGGTCTGCCCCCCCCCTTTTTTTTTTTTTTTTTTTTTTTTTTAATGTTTGGTGCAGCGGCGATGCGGAAGCTTCCGCATCATCACTGCACCAAACATTATTCCCTTTAATGTGACGTAATTTAAGTGACCCCAGTACTTTTCGTTTGACAGTTTGTATAGTGACAATTTTCGAGACTCAAATGAACAAACACAAATTTACACCCAGCCAGACCTGGGAATCGAACCCAGAACCCCCCACACCATAGCCGGCCGCTCAACCAACTGAGCCACGGGGGGTCGACCCCCTCGACCACCGTGGACACACTACCGTTAAGTATAAGTATCCAGACTTATAGGTAAACACATCACATTTCGGTCTCAGGTGGGGAAACTTGCGTTATAAGACATACATTTTTGTATATAACAATTTCATTATTTATAAAACGAAAATCTGGGCAGTATTTTCATGTAATGTGATGATCTACGAGCACGTGCGTGTGTTATTTCTGCCTGCACAACCACGCAGCCATTGCCGATGCTGAAGCCGCCATGAACGTTCAAACTCAGAATGGACAAGAAATGGACACACAATATGCTAAGCAGAAAGAGCTAAAGTTTCAACGTAAGATGGGATTCAGGTAGATACTCAGTATAGTGGCATAAGCTATATGTCATCACTTCGGGAAAGGGCGATCACAAAGCCAGCAGACAGCCGGCCATGAATAGGGAGGGAAACACCGAGTGGATGTGAGGGGCATATGGATACAAAAAGTGTTCGTAGTTTTTTTTAGAGGGGCTTAAGGCCATGGTCCACCATTTTTATTGGTTTTTACGATACATGTTTGTTTAAAATTCTAAACGATACCATATATCGAAAATCTGCTGCACAATTTCGTTAAACATATTTTATACTGTTTAAACTAATTTTTTGGCCCGGAAGCCAAGCCAGTCAAAATACATATTGGTTTAAGATAATTATGCAATTAAGGAAATTTCCATTAATGAACTGATTAGTTAAATGCACACAATCTTTAACAAAACTGTACAACAATTTTTAGCTATCCGTTTTGGTTTAGGAATAAAAAAAATAATTGCCGTGAAAGCAGTAGACATAATGGATTATTGCCTAGAACTTTACCAGGAGTCGGCAGTTGGTGGTAATCCATTCGTCATGCTGTTTACTTCCTTACTTAACGTGTCGAGAAACACCACTAAAGAGAAGTAGCACAAAGTGATGGTGATCATCAAGACACCCACGACTCACGGGTAGAAATCAAACTGGGAACACCAAGAAAGCCTAGTGTTTGTTCCAGCCACGAAATATTGATGCTACTTGGGGACTTTAATGCACGGTACGGTTAGGAAATTAACTAAAGTTTCCTCTCCAATTGTAGAATCTTACAAGTTTTCAACGTTCCGCCTACACCGAGTCAAATGCCGATGCGAAATTGCTAGTTTGCGGTAGTGTGTTGAAAAGTGTGTATCGCAGAGAAACAAGTCAAAATAGGTAACCTGAATTTGGCAATGTAAGAAAGATTTTGAGGTTAAGCTAAAATAAATCGTAACAACGAGCGGGAGTATTGCCACCCAAAAATAATCTTTTATATGTCATTTCCTTCAATTAAAACCCAAACAACTCGTTTTATCACCGTCCATACCCACGTTAAAGTGACTATCGGAGCAGCTTAAATAGATTATCGCTCTTATTAAAGTAAAGCGTGTAACATTTAAGCCTCCCTCCCCAAACACTTCAGTACTTAACACATACTATAATATCACCACTAAATGATAAACCGTTCAACGAAACGCCTTTAAACAAAGAAAGTAAAATAAGTTTTTTTTTTTTTTAGTTCTTGTAAGAATTTCCTTTCTCAATTTAAAGTGTAAAAAATATTACACGAGTTAAACAATACAATTAAATCGGAATTTTTTTTAGTAGGAATAAATAAATGGAGTGCAAACGTCGTACATATTAATTTTTGTTTGGAATCTTAAAAGGGTATACAGAATTGTTACATTAGTGAAAACTACACACAAATTTTGTTACATATACGACAGATTAATAGCAAAGGATAGAACTGTGTACCATTAGAGAAATTGAAATAATGCTTATTGTAGTATTTATAAATAGTTTTGTTATGCAAAACCATAAGATTCGTTTCCCTATTCTTCTTCCACAATATTGTTTAGTGGGAAATTTAATGTTCTCAATGTTTTAACCATTAGATAAAAAAAACATTGAGGATAAAATTTACCAATATAAAAAACAAGCAATAAACTTAATTCCATAAAATGTAAGCTTTACATTCGTCGCTAAGAGAAAGTAGCACGCAAGAGATGAACTTAGGGAGAAACAGGAATCGAATGCTGTTTTTCAAATACCTAATTCGTAGAGATATTTTACAATACAGTATGAACTTTACCTTGGTTTATGGGGCTGAAAGGTATCTCCTTGGAAAGGTAACCTTTCAGACTTTTGGTGGCAGTGGTGTAGCTGGGTAGAAACTGGAAAAGTATATATATATATATATATACTAGCAGTCCCCCGCAGCTTTGCTCGCGAGTATTATTCGTAACTGATAATATTTACTTTAATTGAAAAACCTCTTTGTACACAAGATTGGTACTTCAGTCATCAAGTGTTAGAATGTCCAAGCGGCTAGTTGAACTAACTCTGCAGAAGGATAAGTAGCTATAGCTCTCCACGCGAAAAGCAGTCTTAAGTTTGTCCCTGCCACTAACAGCGACTTCGCCTGGGCCTTATTTATAAAACTGCCAATTTGAGGTTCTAGAGTAGTTACAGACGTCTAAGGTAAGAGGTTAATCGAATGAGAAACATCTGTTTACCCTGTGCATAACCATTGGTGACGGTGCCCTCAATTATATATTGTCAAAATATTCACTTTAACTTTATTGACATTTCAAAGTTTCAGAGAGTAAAGGTTTCGCGGAAACGTATTTGGTGCCCCAAACCTGAGATTAGTAAGATGATATATCGTCGGTTTACTGCCAAAAGTGACAATGTCAAAATGAGATAAAATTATAAAAATGCTAGGAATATGTATATGTTGTTCACGAACAATTGCCCAAGTTTAAAGTCTATTCGTCGTTTCGTACTGTT
>PNEQ01080886.1:0-16833 GCA_003012365.1 Medauroidea extradentata
GGAAGGAAGAGGACGTGTTGGACGGGGCAGAGGGGTTGTGAAGCCTAGAGGACGGATTCGTTAGGAGAAACCAGTCTTTATTTGTTTCTCTTTTTGGCATACTGCCTTTTTATTTCTAGTAATGTAACCAGCAGTAGGTATTGTTAACCACGTAGTCGGAATTAGGGTAGATAAAGTGCCGGACCAAGTACTACTACGGTGGGAAATGGCAAGTCGTAATCCGTAGACAGAAAAGTCACCTCAACTATTTCTGGGCGAGCACTCGCAATGTTAATGGCCTGTGTCTGTTAAACTGCGTCAAAAGAACGGTTAAATAAAAGAAAGAAAATGCTGATATTATGAATTTTATTTATTTATTCATCTGTAGCTGATTAACCTCACTGCTATCCGGGCAGCAATATAATAGGCACCGCCTCCACATCAGCTCGCTGTGTTTTTTGTTTTTTTGCCGGCTAACTACTTGTAATAGCAACGGAGGAGAGTTGCGTCCAACATCTATATAAACAAACAACATACATAGAAGAAGCACCCGTCACATTCTCACCGCCCCGAATAGGAACATCATAACCTCAATAATAAACGTCAAGATAACAACAACTCGACGTAGACGCAAGACGCAGAGCAGACAAGCGGCACCACTACATGCTGTCGCCACGAACAGAGACGTCCTGATAGTAAACAACACCACAACAGAGACGTGACGTAGCAGCCCCATTACAACTTGATATGGCCAATCACATTTCTTGTTGCACGCAAATTGTAAGGCATTGCACAGAAATATAGAGCTTGTTCTATGCTCACAAATCGCGTCGTCGCTTGCATTGCATGTGATATTCAGAGAATTTTGTGTCCGACATGCAATGCAATTTTAGCAGATTGCAATGAAATTGCGTGTTTATTGCGTCGTGTGATTTCAGCTTAACAGAGCGTTTTTTCTGTAGACTGGTAAAATTTCAGGCTTTTTCCAGGGTTGGTGGCCACCCTGCCAATACCTATTATCAATTTGTAGTTTGTTTCCACTTCTGAAGGAATGAAACATACAGTGAGAACTCGTAATTCCGTTCCAGTTATTTAAGTCTACTGTTAATAACACCATTTTCTTTTGGTTACGTTCATATTCCTCTCAAAGTAACACAGTAGTACACTCGAACCTGTACCCATTGTTTTTAAAAATGTGGACTTTGCAGATGATTTTACAAAATAATATACATAACTTAAAGTTGAAGTACTAATGTACTTTAGAGGGAATGTATCAATAAAATACTAGTTTAAAGTAGTTTGAGATGCAGAAGATGTTTTGCAGCATTTAATCACCGTTTGTTGAAAATTGTGTGTGTTTGTCACTTGTTTTGAACCGCTCATTTAATGTACAGACAGGTTTAGTAGGCGAACTATACTGTTTTGTTGGCCAAGGTATGTCACGTAAACCTACTTAAAAATATCTCACAAAGTAATAGAATGAAACATTTTTATTAATTTACATCAGTTACTAAATAACCACATGCAAACCATTTTCGTAGTAACACACAATTCCAGGAAGAAAACAACTTCAATTACAAAACTAAATATGTGACATCATAGAAGTAGGAGTACATGCTCATTGTTGCACATCTAGATACGTTGCACTGGCTTTACAATAAATTGACAAACTGAACTGCCGAAAACCATTATAGCATGGTGTAGAGTTGCTGCAGTTACTATTGATCATCACAGCTTTAGATTGTTCACCATTTTGTGTTAATTTTTTTTCATGTAGGAGTGCCAACCAAAACAACTTGAGGTCTGTTATCTTTGATGCACTGCTGGTTTGTTTTTATCAGTCGTGATTATGTCCCATGTGGTCAATTATAGTGTTGTTGGTTTGGAAAATACGGATATTTCTGCAATTTCTTCATAGTCAGATGACTTTGTATACATTGTTCCGGTCTCCAGGAATATTAATTTAAATCAAAATGGAAAAACTAGTAGTTCTAAAATAGATACAAATGGATATCTTTTACCTTAAAATTCATGGGAGTTTTGCCAGGACTGCAAAACGTTATAAATATGGACATTCAATACACATTTGATAGAGGTTCTACTGTAATTTTAAATATTATTGATTCACCTAAATTGGCAGTGGATGTGGGGGGAAAATGATGCCAACTTCTTAAAGGTGTGAGAGACAGTTAAATTTTATATAACAATTTTGTGCAATAACTTCTGTTTAAAAATATTTTTAGTAAATGTGGCAATGTTGAGGCATAGAAGATATTTACATCAAAGTTTAGTGCACCTCGGGAACAGTACAGTGCAAACTTTGCACGTACAAAAGTTTCCATAGCTGTAGGTGTATTGTGTAGTTCATTCAAGTCCACACATGCATATAATACAGTAGTTCAATAGTATTGTTCATGAAGCATGTGTAAATGAATTTTGTATTACAATTAGTGATGCACCGATCACACTTTTTCGATTAACGATTAACCAATCAATAATATTGTGATTATCGATTACGATTATTAGCATTTTAACACCTTTTGCTCAGAAATTGAATTTAAAAAAAAAATTCACTCCCTTAACAATATTATTTAATTATAATTCTTTGGCTTAAATCACATTCTAAAATTATTAATAATAATTTTAATTAGGTACCTACCCACAATAAATTCAAAAAAATTTTTTACTTAGAGTTTACAAACAGACACTGAATACAAATTAACGAAGTGTGACGTGCACTGGCACGTAACACTTGGCCTCTTATCATACAGTAATTTCAATTTTGTCTTATGTTTTTTTTCTTTGTTGTTAATAACAAATTAAGTAGGACAACTTAACCAGGTATAAGGATGTATACGGCGGGATCCAACATATTAGTTGGGGATGCGAGTAGAGAAATTTACATTAAAAATTTTCTTTTTTATTTTAAAATTTAACTTTAAAGCAAGAGAAAAGTATTTAATTTTACGTGTCAATTTTATTAGATTTATATCGTGTTTGGACTCATTTTAAAGCTAATTTAATTCCAAGCAACTTTTCTAAGTAAACTTTTCTTATATTTTGCCTTGTTTGGATTTTTTTAAATTTCAAGTAGCCTCTTAGTTTGCTTCTCCTGGAATGGGATTTATGTGGCAGGCTAGTCGTAGTTCTCTTGCTTGGAAGCACGTACAGAGAAGTGCTGGCTTTTAAAATTTCAAATAAGCTCTGAGCTAGCCTGTGCTTGGATGGATTTATCTGGCAGGCAGGTCAGAGTTCACTCGCTTGGAGGCACGTATTGGGACGTGCTGGAATGCGATGAGCTCTGCCGGGGATTTCTCGATCAACGTGAGTGGTAGTGTCGGGCGCAAAACTCCGTGAAGGTGTTGATCTGCGACAGATTGATGACGCTGCACATCCCCAACTAATAAATTAATGAATATTTAGCTGGTATTATGAAATAAAATGCTTTGTAAATTTTTCAGTATCTATATTACGTACAAATTTTAGGTTATAAACTTCAATTAACCAGCTTTTTAGGCAAGTTGGATCCTGATGTATCCCTCTGCCGCTCGGCCGATTAAGTCCGGGTGTCCGCCCAGGAAAGTTAGTGGTGTTTCATCGGAGCTCGTGACCGGTCGCTGGGAGATGGTCGGCTA
This sequence comes from Medauroidea extradentata, assembly GCA_003012365.1. Lineage (NCBI taxonomy): Eukaryota > Metazoa > Arthropoda > Insecta > Phasmatodea > Phasmatidae > Medauroidea > Medauroidea extradentata. The sequence continues at coordinate 3,615 of PNEQ01080886.1, forward strand.
AGTTTTGTTTGTTTGAGTTTGTAATCAGTCAGTAGTTGTGTTTCATCGGAGCTCGTGACCGGTCGCCAGGAGATAGCCAGTTGAGTGATTTTATTAGTTGGGGCGTCATGGCGACAGGAAGAGGACGTGGTAGATGTGGTAGAGGGGCTGTGAAGGAGAAATCAGTCTTTATTTGTTTCTCTTTTTTGGCATACTGCCTTTTTATTTCTAGTAATGTAACCAGAAGTAGGTATTGATAACCGCGTAGTCAGAATTAGGGTAGATAAAGTGCCGGACCAAGTACTACTACGGAGGGAAGAGGCAAGTCGTAATCCGTAGATAGAAAAGTCACCTCATCTAACTCTGGGCGAGCACTCGCAATGTTAATTGCCTGTGTCTGTTAAACTGCGTCAAAAGAAAGGTTAAATAAAAGAAAAAAAATGCCGATATTATGATTTTTATTTATTTATTCATTCATTCATATGTAGCTGAGTAACCTCACTGCTATCCGGGCATCAATATAATAGGCACCGCTTCTACATCGGCTCGCTGTGTTTTGCCATTTTTCTGCCTGCTAACTACGTGCAATAGCAACGGGGGGAGAGTTACGTCCCCGAATCAACAACAACTACATCGGCGAAGTAGACGGAGGCACCAGTCACATTTTAGCGCCGCAAACAGGGACATCGTAACATCATAACCTCTAACAACTATATACAACAACAACAGAGGAGAAGCAGCCCCACCACAGAAACAACATCAGACAATTTTAAACAGTCAATCTACAAAAGGAAACTCAGAATAATGAGTTTATGAAACAATATTTTAGGAAGAAAGAACAGTTTCTAGATTTTTATTTAAGAACAGCAGCATTGTCAAATGTTCTGGCAGTAGGCGATTCCTCCTGTCTGTCAAGATGTTCCCAGCTTTACTTGTTTACGTATTACAGACACAAAGATGTTGAGTATGGTACAAGGTACGACGCACCACTTATGCTTCCGTTCGGTAACACGGTTTTTTACGCGCATAAACTTGCAACTCTTGCACTCCAGAGAGTAAAAAGAGTAGTCAATTCGATAAGAGTACCGCCATCTTGTAATGCATTTCCTTTTCCACTGATGTGTGTGTACGTTCTTACGTATATTCCTCTATGACCACTGACCAGTTTGTAAATGTAAACAAATGTTTTCAAGCTGTCGTTTACAAGATAATTTTTCATATTTAGCCCCGATGTTATATTTGTTTTGCGTTGTTAAAAATTTGAATGGATATAAAAAGTAAATGGCTCGGCCAAATAACCTAAAAAAACGTACTTACACGGTACCCTTGGCTGTTACAAAATACAGGAAACTAATGAAAGAATGTGTATTGCCAGGTTATGTACGCCGTTAGCCGCAATTAGAAGGTAAAATAAAATATATTTCAGTGTGTTTGTATGATTAGTTTTTCGCTATTATTGAAATAAGTACCTAAGTTTAAAAATCAAACGTAGGTTATTGAAAATACTAATCGGTTTTATTTAAATGTTAACAATCGCTGATTACGATTAATCTGATTTTCCAAAATAATCGCAGTTTTGATTAATCATAATCAGTGCATCACTAATTACAATCAATTCAAAGATTTTCTAGAGTGTGGGTTCTAAATTGGACGGCGTTAAGCTGAAGGGAACCAACACTCATTCTAGGTCTAAGTTTACTGTGCTTCTAAATCTGGTATAAACTGCTTTTTACAGACTCTTACTTCTCTTAAAAATACTATGATTTAATGCTTATTTTTGTAGTTTATACGTCCAACCCCTGTGATTGGTGTGTTTATCTCACAATAAATTACTTTGTGGATGATTCCCTTCTGCAAAACTACCTCCAATTTACAAATAGCCTGTCTTTTCTGGACTAAAATTCTGTATTATCATAATGTGCGGCTTATAACAACACCTTCACTGTAACTACTTTAATGTGCGTCTTGTCTGGATATTACAAAAATCTTGTAATAAAGACAGTTTTTAAGCCATTCGCACTTGTTGAATATAATGTAGCTCGGAAATAACATAAGTCATCATCAAAGTGAATTATTTTATTCTGGGATGAAAATTGAGGTGTAGTTTCATTAGTTCCTATTGATGAGATAAAAATTGGCTTCGTCCTAATTGTACATGCATGTTTTTAAACTGTGCTGGCTCCCACTTATCAGATCCCCTTAACTCTTAACATCCTTTTTACGACTCATTTTTACATCTGCACAAAAGGTGGACCCTTGCACAAAACTTTCCGTTATTTCTAACAAACACGTTCAGAAACTGCAGGACTACATGGCTTAATGGATCAGGTGAGCCTGAGTTAGCACAAGGTTTCTTTCTCCATTACTTCTAGTTTGAATCTCTGGTAAAAATTGTAGAAATAATTTTACTATGATTACATTTAAGAATAATTGTTCATATGCTGCATGTATCCATGTTAATTTGCAAAATCTAGCATGTATGAATTAATTGATAGTGGTGATTATACAGGTGAAAGCTGTTCTAGTGCAGATCAGGTAGCACTGCTGCAGGCACAATTGACACGCAAGACACAGATATTGGAGAGAGTAAAGGTGCTCTTAAAGCGAGCTGCAGTCAAGGAAAAGTCTCTGTTGGAGCAGGTAAGTACATATACAGGAATACCATCACCAACCACCCACAGAAATGAGAAATTCCACCGTCACTAAGGTGAAGAGGAGGGGACCATCCAAGGGGACAGTCTGGCAGTCACTCTTGCTGAGGAAGGGAAACAGTTAGCCCCCACCCAAGGGAGGGAGAGGTTCAACTCTGCCTTCCCGAGGTAAGGGGATGGCAGAGGGGCAGCCTGCTCAAGATAGTAGGATGGGAGGAAAATAGTGTCGCCTACAATCCCTTCTTAAAGGTGAATGTCTCCCACCCTCCCTTCCAACTCCCAAGGGGCTAGGAATGTGGAAGACCATCTCCCACCCTCCCCGGAGGGGGGGGGGGGGCAAAATTGGGAGTGGCATTGTACTTACTTCATTTTGCCGAAGTCAGAAGATTGTAATTTATTGGAAAACTTTCTTTTTTAGGTGAAGATTTTGCAGTCCCTTATTCCTGAGCACGTTCTGAAGCAACAGCCATTACCATCTTGTAGCTGAAGTTGCTTTTACTTTCTCTAATGAAGATGTTCCGATCTCATGTACCTTACTAGTCATGCAAAATATAAATTATTAAATTTGTTACCAAAAGTTTTTTTTTTTCCTCCATATCTGAGCTGAGTTGTTGATTTATATTCAGATTCACTAGAAAATTCTAGAAAAACTATTTTTACGAGGATACAAGGTGATAGAAAATAATTATGCTACCAGTGGAAAGCATTTGGTGATTAAGTAAGATCTAATCAACAGTTTCATAACTGGGGAAAAAGCCACTAATCTTTATTGGACATGCTCCTTGGAATGTATATGGGCCTGAAGATGGGGACAGATTGCAGCCTCTGAAACACCGCAATTTTGTTTAGTCACAAGGAAGCCATTATGTTATACTTTGATTTTTCTCAAGGTTTGTGTGTTTCTGCTATATATTTATTTTTGTTTGTTTCAAAGTGCTGGTACAGTTCTATTTGTGATATAATCCGAGTTATTTACTTTTTTCTTGGTTTAATTTTTGGTACTTGGGTGCTTGTGTTAATTAATTTTCTTGCAACTCATTGACAGAATTCCTTGTGGAATTGTATATTGATGATGTTAAACTGCAACCTTGTATGTCAGAACAGGCATATCTCATAAAAACTGTTCAGACATCTTTACCATACAAGAACATAAATTAAAATTATATAACACACGCATTAATCAATATATAGGTATAACAGTGGCATACAAATTGGCTGTATGCGGGAAATTGCATATTCAACATACAAGGTTGCAAAGTTCTTTTGTTTGTTTACTCGTCTGTTTGTGTGTATCCTCTGGTTTTCTGTAACACACCATTTGCTGCAATGATGTTTCTTTACTTTCTAACTTGTCCCATTTGCAAAAATCATTCAAAAGTAACATTGTTGATAAGTTACGCGATTGTTCAGTGATGTGAAATGCACAAAATTAATTACTCGCTAATATTGATAAAGGGAGGAGGGAGGTGTAAGAGTGCAAACTTTAGTGGACATGTACTGTCAGCGCAAGGCGAAAGAGAAGACATAGTGATGTAAAGAAATAGCCTAGGGGAAGGCTGCATTACAGTTGAATGAGCAGTTGTTTATGCACCAGAATGATGCTTCTACAGTACTGCCTCCATTTAGGCCCGAATATGTTAAGTATAGGCAAATGAGTGTGCTGGCTTGGCGGCGGCGGCGGCGGCACACCCACACACACAACCCACCCCCCATCTCACACACACCCACTCACAAACCCCACCCACACACAGACCCCACACCCCCAAACACACACACACAGTTTTCAAACTGTCGCTGCCATATTTTGAATGGATTTTCATTGTTTTAAAATTTTTTTTGCTAAGTACAGTAATAACTGCAACTCTTATTTTACCACTGAGTTAGATAATATATTTATAGTCCATTTTTAATGTACTTTCTCACAATTTTTGTTACTTTTTTTTAGTATTCCTGAGAGTGTATTCGTAACATCATTATCATTACATCCAGGGTTCATAAAATAGAGTCTAGTGTACATCCACCTCCTGATGCAAGATGAGTGAATGTTTGGGGATCAACCAAAAACATGCACAATTTTTACTCTTACTGTTAGATTAAGTCTTGAACACAAATTAATTCTACAATTCGCACATCATACAAAAAGGCACTATAAAAAAAATGCATGCTGTACTTTTTGCACATGTATCTAATTAATTATTTCCATCCATTGCACTGTTCTTTCACATTAAATAAATGGTCGTAATCTGAAATTTCAGTTCGTCCATGTAAAATAATGAAAGTTGAACAAAATAATGTCAATTAACCCAAAATTCTATACAGTATTAAATTTACGTACAAGATTTGTACATATTTTCAGTTGGTTTTTATAATTTAACAAGTTGTAGGACATTTTGGGAGGGTCAAAAAAATGTTCTCCTGGCATTTAAGACAGCCTCAAACATCACAATCTTATTACCTTAGAAAATAAAATTTATATGGAGCTTTTCTTGTGACATTATGACATTGCCAAGAGCTTCAAACAAATTATGTAATTAACGTATTTGATTTGATGCAACTAACTTGCAATAATTTCTACACAATTTTAAGTTTAAGTTGTGTTTTTAATACCAGTCAAGACATTTGGTGCCCAATAGCATTACTAAGGATCTGGAATGAAGAAAGACAACATTCTGTGAATGGCTTATTATTACACATATTTACAGAAAAATTGGCAATGTAATACAGAATATTAACAAACTGCTTCCCACCCACAATTCTCTGCAAACATTTACACAACATATTAAACTACTCTGTGGTGGCAAAGCACATACTAATATAAATATTTTGACAATATTTTTTCTTGTTATGAGGTAATCAGGCCTCGCACACAGTTCTGATCCTACACAACAGATCTACAATGAAGGATATACCTATAATACATTTCTTAGTACTTAATCTCAAACAATACTAATTTGGCTTCAACATTTGTTTCTTACACAAATATGCAGTAGTATTATTTTTTAAGAAAACTGAGTATTGCAACTCTCATTATTTCACACAAATGTACACAGGTTAAATGCTTCTTATACAGTTTGTTAAAACAGTTACACCGAATAAATAAATAGATTCACTATGTCAGTTTTCTTGTTTGGTAACTATAAAACTGATCAGTGATTATTTACAACTACAGATTTCAGTTCAAAGCACTTTCTTAATGATAGAGAAACCACACAACACAGTGAGACAGCCTCTCAATAATTGACACTACACGAGAATATTTGAAGTCAAATGTAACTGCTTCTCTAGTTACTAATGACAAGGCATTTTTTTTATGCAACAACTTTCTCTGAAAATACATCCTAGGGCTCTGATTTTGCTAGAAACTACTCAAACGGTATTCCGATTTAAAATGGCAACCAATTAAAACAAAGTAGAAACAGAGACTTTCACACGCAAACATCACCAAACAATTACATTTTTTAATTTTGCTCTTCAGAAGAGCAATACAAATTTTTTAACAAAAAACAAACACATAACAGTCTTCTTTCATTCAAGCTAACAAACAAAATTACTAAACTTAGTAAATACTTAAATACTTATTTAACAAATTAATTGTACATGACAAGATCTTTGCCTCTTTTCATAAATCAGTGCACTTTCACAAAATACATATAACATCCACTCGACTGCATGTCTTAATTTGCATGAAAACTTCATAACTGAGCACACTAGCACTTTTAATCAAAGTTGCCAGCACTGTTTGCAACAGTGGGCATTTATTTCACGCTGTCTTAACACAACTACCAATTTGTGTACACAATAATATTTATCACACAATTTGCCAAGCCTGAGCAAAGCAACGCACATCTAGTGTGCAGTGCTGACATTAACACTGTGTGCATGCACTTTGTGTTTCAGGCAATATAAAAGCAGCAACACAAACACTGACAAACTCCATAACTTTTCCAAACGTATCTTCAGTACTAAATTGTGTTGTAAAAATTCCACTGCAAGAAGCTTAGCATTCTAACTTGGTTTCCTAAGAAAGAAACAAACACTCCGTTCCAACCTATACATATGTACAACTTTATACAGAAAGCACTGCCATGATTATGAAGCAATAAAAACAAAAACTGTTTACCAATCGATTAGATACTGCACATAGCCTATATCTGTCACAGTAAGATGTTATATTTTCAAAAAAATTAAAAACCTATCAAAAATAATTTTGATGGCTTGCAGATGATAACTGACAAACTGAGCACATAAGCCCACAATGACACAAGAACACCAATCCTAGCTTTCACGACATGAAAGTCCAAATAATATGCACACCTGTGATTCATACAATACGTAAGAGACCACACAGGTATATAGTCTTTCATCTTTTGTTAGATGAATGCCCAACACTCCATAGTCTTAACAACAAAATCTTCTTGTGGGGCAAGTGGTTCATTACCATATGTACTGCACGGCTGTGTCCGTCCCTGATACAGGTCCCCGTCCAACCACAAGCCAAATTTGCCACTGGAACAAGAACACACAATGGTATCAATCAATATCTTTACCTTAAACGAAAAAAAAAAAAAAAAAAAAAAAAACAATTTTAAGTGACTCCATGCTGAACTGTAATTTCTTGCTTCCACATGTGACTCACTGACATTTCCACTAGAGCACCAAGGCTTTCTCACAATTGGATGGTCTTACGCCAAAGTGAACTATCAACCAAAATTTAAAAATTCTGGTTATTACATGTACGTGTTCAGAATTTCATGATCTTTCTTATGCCATAGAGAATTACGATCCCCTCCAGTAGGGTAGTTGGTAGTGAAGGGGTTGTGTTATGGCATATGATTGATATGCCTGTATTTCTTCTGCCAAAGTGAACTATAGACCACAACAAGATGGCTTCTAAACAAGATAGTTCAAATCCACAAAGATATAATATGGATCATTTACATTGCAATAGTAGTGATAGTGACGAAAGTGACATCAGCAATGGGTCATCAGACATCTATGCACCGAGTGTTGGAATCAGAAATTTCAAGCACAGGTGATTATAATAATGTACAGTCTTTCACAAACTATTATGTTTAGTTAATTCTTTGTTTCAGATGCAGAAACTATACGTGCAAAGGATTCCCCCAAAAAGAGGGAAAAAAGAGAATCCACGAAATTGGAAAAAAAAATGTACGGAAAATTTCAAGAATCAAAGGCATAGAATATGTGAATAGTAAAGGAGCTGTGGTTCAAGCCAAGGAATTTGAAGACTTTTCGTGCAAGTGTAAATTTAATTGAGGAAGTAAAGTTAGTCTGGAGGATAAGTAGAAGTTTCATGAACTATTTTATAACTCTGAGTCCTGGGAAACACAGACTGTGCTTATTGCTGGTGCTATTAAGTGTAGGTAGGACTGTTCAAAGACGACGTTCAAGTACGAAGAACAAAAACAAGAAGCAAGTTAGTAGAACGTATTATATCCCTTAAGCAAACCTTGACGTAAAGGTGTGTAAACAAATGTTTATTGGAATATTGCAAATTGACAGTGCTCGAATTCATAGAGCATTACTCAAGGTAAAATATTCAACAACCAGTGATCTAAGAGGAAAGCATGTCCCTCACAACCAGAGTCCTTCAGCAACAATTGAGTTGATTCATGGTCACATAAAAAGCCTCCCTACTTCAGAAAGCCACTACGCCAGATCACAGACAAAGAAAAAATACTTAGGCATGAATCTGAATCTCAGTTTATGTATAGACATTTTGTTGAAAATATGAAAGAGAAATCCCTCTTAGAAAAGATACCAAGCCAGTCAATGTACGAGAAGGTTTTTAGACGCGACTTCTGTTTGAGTTTTCAAACCACCAAGAAATGATACATATCAAACATGTGTTTCAACTTCCTGTGTACATGTGATGTTTTTGTACTGAGCTGATGGGTGCATTCCTGGAAGTTTGCCATCATAAAAACAAAAGACAGTGGCATCAACATGGCGTTGGGAGTAAGATGTATTTACTAAACCAGCAACAATTTATGGTCCTCCGGCCTAGATTTTCGTGGAAGTAAGCGTTGACATGCGTGGCATGTAACGCCCTAAGTGGAGAGAACACTGACTGCGGTAAAATACGCCTTGTTACGGTTCATAAACGTGTGTTCGGTTCCGAAAAGTCGTACGGCAATACACGCCCCAGTTTGTGGGTGTAGTCAATCGGGAAACGCGACCGTTGTATGTATTTCGCGCGTGTTACCACGGGAACTGGTGGAAACCCGAAATAGCAAATGTGTCGCAACTTGCTGAATACTTAGTAAAGTGTATCAAAGGGCCTAAAAACTGCGTCCCGGCCAGTAAACATACAAGATGGCTGCAGCTACGCTGGAATTACAATATGTAATTTTCAACTTTCATTTGGCGCAAACAGATGAAGCACGGGAATTATTTGAAGCCTCCAGTGAAGATAAATCAAAGTTAGAAGAATTTGAAGTACTTTTTGAAGAGGTAATGGGTAAACAGAACGAAGTAATGGCCAACTTCTTTGCAATGTGCGCCAAGCCACCTGAAGAGGGAACTGTTGACATCAAGGAAGTAAAACAACAGTTCGCGTCCTAGGAAGTGGTGTTTCGCGAATTACGCAAGTTTTACAACAGAAATAAGATGAAAAAGGCAGAGGAGGCTGCGAAAAACGGGAGTGAAAATGCGGCTTCAAGCAAATCTGTCAATCAACTTCCAGTGTTGCCACCATTACCGTTGCCCACTTTTAGCGGTAATAGAGTGGACTGGACTGGGTTCGCCGAGTTATTTAATTCCATGGTTGGTGAGGCCCCGCAGTTAACCAACGTGCAAAAAATACACTATCTACTAGGGTGCCTTAAGGGTGAAGCTCGGGAGCTGGTAAGTAAAATACCGGTCACAGACAAGAAATATAGTGTGATGTGAGGAATTTTGGACAGTAAATTTAAGAACCTGCGAATCACTGCCACAGTTCATGTGCAAAGGATTTTGCATCTTCCAGCTGTGGACAGTCGTAAAGAAGGGGCACTTACAAAGTTCATAGCAGGGGTGCAAGAAAACTTGAATGCTTTGAAAGCATACACATTCCCAGTGGATGACTGGGATTTTCTGCTTCTTAACATCTTATTGGAAAAGCTAGATTCACGCCTGAGGCAGGCTTTTGAGTTGGCAAATGAGAATGACATACCAACATACACACGGCTTATTAAATTTCTTGAAGGGAAAGCTGTGGCAGAAGAGCATGTGCAAATGATAGTTGCAAAAGGACAAGTGACGAGTCAAACCCAAAACACCATAAACAAGGTATCCTTCAACTCTCATAGATTTCAGCCATCTAATGCAACTAACATCTTTCAGCATCCAGCTAGCCCACCTAAGACTACACTCGTTTCAGTTCAAGATATGAATGAGAAACAGAAATGTATAGTTTGTGAAAAGCATCATGCCTTGTTCAGATGCCAGACTTTTCTTTTGCAGTCACCAGAAGACAGATGAAAGTGTGTGAAGGATAACAAATTATGCTTCAACTGTCTCAAAGCGCGCCATGTTGCAGCAAGTTGTTGGTCGAGAGATCGATGTCATCAGTGCCATGAACCTCACCACACATTACTTAATTTGGAAGATAGCGGTGAGACCAGTGATACTAGTTAAATTCAGAACCTGCTGATGACACTAGCATAAAGAGCAATGCTGTAATGATGTGTGCAGCAAGGAATGAAGGTGCTCAATCAACTACAGTTCTGTTGAAAACTGCACTAATTCGTGTAAAGGATGGAGTAGGTGACTACCAAGTAGTACGAGCATTACTAGATGGAGGTTCGCAAGCCTCATTTATAACTGAAACTTGTGTGCAACGCTTGGACCTCAAACGCATTCAATCGGAAATTTCCATCTCTGGAGTTGGGCACACTGAGGTTCCTAATGCAAGTGGAGAAGTGCTCTGTGAAATTAGTTCTGTTCACTTTCACCAGTTACATTTCACTACCAAGGCAGTAGTTCTGAAGAAAATTACCCAAGAGTTACCTTCAGCACGAGTTGCTACCCATGACCTGGCACACCTCAAGGGCCTTCCATTAGCAGATCCTAATTTTGCCACCCCTGGTGTTATTGATATGCTTTTGTCTGCAGATGTAGTAGCAGAGGTGATGACAGAGCAGAAGATCATTGGTCAACCTCATGCATTTAATTCAGCATTTGGTTGGGTCGTCACTGGTAGTGCCCCTTGTCAAAGCAGCAATCAGAGACATGTTACGCCCTGTTTCGTCCACACAAATACATCACTTGATGCAGCACTACAGAGGTTCTGGGAAATAGAAGAAGTGCCAGGAACCAAGTTTATCTCCATCGAAGAACACCAGAGTGAGAAACATTTTATGGATACTTACACCCGTGACATTCATGGCAGATGCGTCTTAAGGTTGCCATTTAAATCTGAGAACCCTGTCTTAGGGAAGTCTTTTAGTGGTGCTTTTAACCGGCTTCTTGGATTGCAGTATTCACCATAATTGAGACAACAATATGAACAATTCATGAAAGAGTACGAGACATGACATGTGTAGGCATGTTAAATTGCTTGGATGGTGCCAGGCTTGCGCCACCCAATAAAGTTAGCCACCCAGTGTATTTGATCCCACATCATGCTGTAGTGAAAAAGGAGTGTGTTTCCACCAAGGTCAGAGTGGTGTTCGATGGCTCTGCGAAGGTTGCTAACGGACCATCCCTAAACAGTCAGCTCCTACCCGGTCCAAAGCTTCAGAAGGATATCGTAGACATTGTGTTGAACTTCCGCACATCACCAGTTGCACTTACAGCTGATGTGTGCAAGATGTACCGCCAAATAATGGTGGATCCTGCGGATAGAAAATACCAGTGCATATTGTGGCGTAACTCTGTCAGTGATCCAGTTAGTATTTATGAATTTAACACAGTTACCTGTGGCCTCACGTCATCACCATTTCAGGTTCTGCGAACTCTTCAGCAGTTAGCCATGGATGAAGGAACAAGGTACCCATTAGCTACTCATACTGTGCTTCATGATGTATCTGTTGATGATGTGGTGACTGGGACATCGACCGTTGCAGAGGCTCGAGAGTTGAAAGAGCAGTTGGTTGCATTGCTCGATTACACAAATGGTGCTCCAACCATCCTGAATTACTCAATGTGAATGAATGTGAGAGTGAGTCGAGGACCTTTGATGGTGCCGAATCTGTGAAGGTGTTGGGTTTTTGTGTTGGCACCCCCTGGAAGATCACTTCATATCGAGTAAATCTACCTGAGCTACCCGACACCAAAAGAGGTATTCTTTCAACAGTGGCTCGTCTGTATGACCCATGTGGGTGGCTGTCACCAGTGATTACTGCGAGCAAGATCTTGCTACAAGTGTTGTGGACTCAGGGTAAAGAATGGAATGAACCAGTGGGCATGGAAGTGCTGGATGAGTGGAACCGGTTCAAAGCAACTCTGCCTCTGATCTCAGACTTGCGAATTTCACGTTTCATTCCTTTTCATAATTCAGAAGTTCAGTTTCATGGGTTTTGTGATGCCAGTGAAAAAGCTTATGCTGCAGTAATTTATGTTCGTTGTGTGACACATACTGGAGTTGTGAAGGTCCACTTGCTGGTGGCCAAAACCAGGGTGGCACCATTGAAAACAGTTTCTATTCCAAAACTCGAGCTCTGTGCAGCACTGCTTCTGAGTCGATTGTGGTTGCACATCAAGAAACTTTATGAGCAGAAGATTACTGAATTTATTTTTTTTTGGTTGGACAGACTCTATGGTCGTCCTCGCTTGGTGTCTCCTCACAGGTTGAAAACCTTTGTAGCCAACCGAGTCTCTGAAATTCAATCCATCTTACCTCATAGTGTGTGGAATCATGTTCTGTTGGAGTACAATCCTGCAGATACAGCCTCCAGAGGCTCACTGCCTGACCAATTACTGCACAACAGGTAATGGTTTACAGGTCCTGAATGGCTAGCTCAAAGTCAAGAATGTTGGCCATCAAGCAAAGATGAACTGGACTCTCTTCCAGAGTTAAAACCTCCAGTGACCAGTGTACTAACACCAAAGGCGCGGTTTGAACAAGTGCGGTCGTTTAGATCTGTTGGAATTGATTTTGGCGGACCACTACTTGCCACCCCAGTCAGAAAACGGAAGAGGACAGCAAGGAAGGTTTATGTATGTTTATTCATTTGCATGGCCACAAAGGCAGTACACTTGGAATTTGTGACTGACCTCTCAGCAGCTGCATTTCTTGCAGCACTTGAACGATTTACATTACTGAGAGGAATCCCAACCACTGTGTTCTCAGAGAATGGTACAAACCTGGTAGGGACACGTAACTACTTGAAAGAAGTTTATTGTTCTTTGTTTCAAGGTGACAATAAGAAAGAGATTATGACTGATTCAGCACAACAAGGTATCACATGGAAGTTCAGTCCCCCTGCAAGCCCTCACTTTGGTGGCCTCTGGGAGGCAGCTATCAAGAGTACGAAGCAGCACCTAAAGTGAGTTGTGGGTGACCATGTGCTCATGTTTGAGGAACTTGCCACTCTACTGGTACAAGTATCAGCTGTGCTGAACTCGCGACCACTATGTGCACACTT
>PNEQ01080886.1:16933-44104 GCA_003012365.1 Medauroidea extradentata
ATAGGCTGGATAGATGGCAGTTAGTCACCCAGTTCCAGCAGCAGATTTGGAGAAGATGGAGCCTGGAATACTTGCACACTCTCCAGCAAAGGACAAAGTGGACCAAGCCTGCTCCCAATACCCAAGTTGGACAGTTGGTCCTCCTCAAAGACTCACACTTGCCACCCTTGAAGTGGAAAACAGCTCGTATAACTGCTGTACACCCAGGTCAAGATGGCGTAGTGAGAGTTGTGTCCCTTAGCACCCCTTCTGGGAATTTCACCCGCTCTGTGAAAATGATTTGTCCCCTCCCTTTGGATTAGTTTTTTTAAATTGTGACTGTGATTTTGTGAAAATGTGCTATTTTCGGTGGGCGGATTGTTTCAACTTCCTGTGTACATGTGACGTTTTTGTATTGAGCTGATGGGTGCATTCCTGGAAGTCTGCCATCATAAAAACTAAAGACAGTGGCATCAACATGGCGTCGGGAGTAAGATGTATTTACTAAACCAGCAACACATGTGACAAGCTACACATTCAGATACAGGCTGCCGACAGTGAAAAAAATCAAGGGCTATGCCCCTCACTAAAAATAAAAATCAAACAAGAACTCCACCACCGCAAAGTTCAATTTGCAAGACAGAGTATTAGAGATGATGAGGCATTAAGTCACACTGAAGAAGGTTCTACTGTGATTTCATTTGACATGCAAAAAGTTATGCTTTTGCCTAAACTAACAGCCGGGGTTGTTTATTACAAAATACAGGTGTCATGTTACAATCTTGGTATTCATGAATTTGCAAAAAACACTGGTGTCATCCATGTTTGGGATGAAAGTGTTGCATCACGAGGAGCACAATAAATTGGATCGTGTGTGATGAAATACTTCAACACTCATAACTACAAAGAAAAAATTATAGTGGGGGTCAAAACAGGAACATAAAAATGGCTTCCATGTGGATGCATATGGTGCAGTCTCCTGAAATTAATGTGAAAGAAGTCTGCCACAAATTTGCAGAACCTGGCCACTCTTACCTACCTAGCGACAGCGACTTTGGTAATATTGAGAGAAAATTAAAATATCACCCCGAGATTTATGCACCCACGCTATGGTGCTGGGTAATTTCAAGTTCGAGAGTGAAGAAAAATAAATTTGAAGTTATACATATAAAAAAAGATGACTTCAAAAGCACAATCACTCTTGAAGAAAACATTGTTAACAGAAAGAAAACAGACAGGTGATCAAGGAGTTGAAATTTTCAATAGACAAACCTGGTATTATGGAATACAAGTACACTCACAACAATATCATAGGTTTTTATTCCATAAATTTAAACAAGAGACTGAAAGGCAGGCCTGTTAATCTAGGAGGTGTGGTGTTGCCGATTTTGTGCCCTCAAGTAAGAAAACTTTGTGAAGAGAAACTGAAAGATGTCAGAAGTCTACTTCAGTTTGTGTCACCCATTTATCATTCTTTTTATGATGGTTTGGAGAACTGTGACTATAATATTCAGGTAGAAGGCAACAGTGAAGAAGAAAGAGAATGTGACTGTGATGAGTGAGATATTGCGACATTCAGGTAGAATGTACTGATACTTTTGAGCTTACAAAGGTTGATTTTAAAAACATCTGAATCAAAAACAGTACCAACCATTTAAGAATTTTACAGGTATTTCTCCCTTTAAAAATTAAAATATTATTCTTACTTGACTAATGTTTTATAAAGTGTTAATTGTTATTATGTTCATTACGTATTATGACTATGAAAAGAAAGAATCAAGACCAGTGTGGTAACTTCAAATTACTAACAATGGAGTTTTGTAACAAGTACCGGTATATTACTTTTTATTCAACTGTGTTAAAAGTATGTTTTTTTTTTCATTCGTATTAAAAAAGCAAGAATTTTAGAATGTTTTTGAGCTAACTGAAATAAATGTTAAAAGATTTTTATGCTAAAGTGAACTATGTCCCATTTACCGAACTGTATTTATGAAAAATATGTCTGTAAGCTATTGCTGCAATGATCTGTTCACTATAGTGTTACATAGAACACTAGAGAGAATGTATGCCACTTCATATAGGCAGTTCGGAATAAAGTGAGCACTCGAAAAAGCCCTGCTAAAGATCTATTTCCAGCCAATTCGTATCTTTCCGCGTGTAGCAGCTAACGACGGGAAAAGTTTAACCTCCTGGGACTCATCACTTTATGTTTGCGTGTGTAAGATAAATTGTTCAGTCGATAGGTACATATATAGTTTGATAAAAATAAGTTTATTAATTATATAAAATACTACTATATCGCTGTCGGTTGATTTTGTTTCAGTATTGTTGTATTTAAATACGAATAAACACGGAACTATGTTGTGTTATTTCGTTGCCAATCATACAAGCAGTAAGGTGACTATCGGTAATGTTGAATTATAGTAACAGCTAGTGATATTTTTCAAAGGTTAAATAGTTAGTGTTCACTTTATTCCGAACGGCCTATAATTTCACTGTACAGCTATCCTGGATTTTACTACAGTACCCTAAACTTTAACTTCCTTTTACTCAAAACAATGGTTTTGGCATTTAGTTCATTTTGGCGTATGACCATCCAATTTGCCTCGTGACCTCTACATGCAAAATACTTTGCTATAAACCTATACTTTTTATGATATGCTAATGAAGATAAGTGGATGCCTAAATTTTTAAAATTATGTAGAGGTACCAGAGACCCACAACTTCACACAAGGACAAGGAATTAATCGGCCATGGCCCATGTTACGAAGCAGTGATCAGATTCATTACAGATAGGAATAGAAACCTGGGTCCTCCCAAATGTTAGTCAAATTTGTTACTGTTACATCACCTAACCCGGGCTGTGTGTCTGAAAGAAAAGTAAAATTGTTTCTGCCTAGAAAATTTTACAGCTACATTATACTGATAATGTCTATTTTAACTATTGCTTACACCCAAAATTAATAACCCTCAGAATTGTAATGAGAATTTGAAACTAAATTCAGTATATTGTAAAGCATTAGAGGAAAGTTCTGTACCCAAAACCAGTCTTTCTTCTCTACCAAACCTAAACAACATGTTTTAATTGAATGTACATACTAGTAAGGTGGAGCACTTATTGAATTAAACAACTACCTAGCTAATGCTGTCTACTTACTGGAGTTTTACGACAAGATATAATGAATTGCACATAGTAATTCAATTATCAGTACGTGATTTGAACATAATTTAAACCTTGGGTTACAAACAAACAATAAGAAAAAAAATCAAAGCACCACATACTTTATGTCAATGTAAGAATATAGACAGTGTGCATTCTCTGTTGTGTGTAGTATGTTCATGTTTATGTAACGTCAGTAACTATTCTTGTTTATAAAATTAACCTGTAATGTTTATTCCACCGTATGTAGTCCACTGTTTGCTTTGTAGCTAGCATTACTAAATGTTAATAACAAATACTAAAAGAACTGCCAAAATTTTTTTGAAGAGATACAAAACAAGTATAACAAATTGGTGCTCTAATGCAAAAGTTTGTTACTCACTCTCCAGCTCCTATGGCAAGAGACTCGTTGTTGCCCTTGATGAAGTACATATTCTTCCCCGTCCATGGAAACACCTGGAACTCTGGAGTGAATCTGAACAGGAGAGATTCTCCAGTGCCGTAGAAGTGGTCACTGACTTTCATAGCACACGACGTTAAAGCCCCAAATACCTGTCACAACAAAACCAGTCGACCTTTGAAATTAAAAAACTATATAATGTTCTGACATTTTAAAACTAAAATAATCTCACGTTATTTATTTATTGGACAAATAATATCATGGAATTGTAATTCCTAAACCTAGAATGACTCTTATACCTTCTTTGCCTCCACTTTTCTAAATTTCATGATTTTTTAAACATACAACAAATCCAGTAAAACTCTAGCAATATATTTTGAGACAGTTTATTCCTTGCCTCAATGATTTATGGTAACTGTTTCACATCACAATCTGCATGATAAATTAAAAAATAACTCTCCCACATGAAAAAAACTAGTAGCTGTTACCAGCTTGACATAAGAAGACTTACTGTGTACATGAGATTTATTAATGATATAAAAAAGAAAGTTTTGCTGTTGAGGTAAGTTGTCTGCTCCCGAATTTCATCTCTAAGAGAAGGTTAGAATAGGACAGTAAACATCAGAACTGTAAATGTTTGAAACTAATCTATTAATGAATCCTCAAACTAACACAAACATGGGACAATATATCCCCAGGGCTGTACTTTTTTAGCTATATTAATTTTTTATGCCTAAATGAGAGAAGATACCAAAAATTTGTCTGGCAGTTTTGTTTAGAATCATCTTCTCCATGTTGGCTGATTTTTTCACGGCAGTAAATACTGTAGTTTTAGCTAATTATGTAATTAATTAAATTCTTGTAAGTTGACTTTTTAGTCGACATCATACAATTTCATGCTCTAAGAAAATTAACTATAACGGCAAAAACCATTTCAAACAAATCAAACTGCTAGACAAATTTAAATATATGCTCTCATTTAAGTTTCAAAAAATAATCATCGCAAAACCAGTAGTAAGTAAAGAACATGGCATTATTAACTACACAATTCAGAAAATGTATCTGTTAGAAACTAGCCATGACCATCTCAAAAGCGAAACGGAAAAACTATGTCTTCACATAACTTAAAAGATGTGCAGAAATAAAGTTGCTAACACACATCAAACTGAAGTACCGTATACATGCAATGTGTGTTGTTGGATAAAACATGCACAAAATTCTGACAAGTATCACACATCACATTTACAGTACTCTTAACATTAAATATTAATAACCCAGCAAACTCTTTCTTAAACATTTTACATTAAAACAAAATATACCGTACTAAAAATATGTAGCAACATATGTTGGTGCTAAATTACATTGCACCACTATAGATATACTATCCTGAGTTACCTATAGTAACGAATCATAAAACACACTAAACCACTACACTACTTTCATTATTTCTAAAATCTTACTCAAATCAAACTTGTTAACTTTTAGAAGGGAGCATGACTCACATTGTGTTCGGTGTCCTCTATGACCATCAAGATAGGACTTTCCACTTTGCTCATCTTCCTGTACATCGAGTTGAGGCTAAAGCCATGCTGTGATGTGCTAAACACCAGAGTCCACACATATCCTGTAACAAAAACCTTCACTCTTCAGATCCAGAATTTTTTACCCATCTATCAAAGAAATTATGTAAAAACAGAAAGACCTGTCTTATCAGTTTTTATAGCACATAAAATAAAATTGAAGATAAAATTTTATTTTCATAGTCACCAATCAAATAATACTTGTGTTATCAAATGAAAACAAACCGTGATGGTACACAGGCAGAAGTGTGATTCCAAAATCATTCATTAATTACTCGTTAATTAATCACCAACTGTATTTATTCCTTGAAAATCAAATACATTCAATAGCAACTTTGTCCTTCATTTGAATGAATACTGAATACATGTTCTATTTTTAATGGTACAGTAGGGACTGGCAAAAAAAAATCAATGTTACAGATTTCCTGGTGCATGTTTTGTGGAGGTACAACTTGAGTGATACACCCGACAGGCATCTTGCTTCTGCTCTTAAGTACACAGCTAAAAATCCAATCTCAGAGTTGCTACTCATATTGTAAAACAGGGAATTGTCAGTGAAATCAGGGAAACATCAGTGAATTTGGTGAAAAGTTGTAAAATGTCAGGGAATTGTATTATCTTAAATGTGTAAATAGATCTGGTATTCACAGAGTACAAAATTGCAAAATTACAGTATTTACAAAATTTGTGTGCTAGAAAATGCAAAATAAATGTTTACCAAAAGCATTTATTGCAAAGTTCTGCGTAGTGAAGCAAATCTGTTGATCAGCAGCAGCAATAATGCTGAATCAATTTTAGAGTGATTGTATTGATTTGATAGTATTGCTGTATCGTACGACACAAAATGGTTTCCGTGTCTTGTTTATTTATCAAGTATCGTGCATTGGTTGTACTATGCTGCTTGGGTACAATTTAAACATTTGTACTAATCCTATTGGAAGGTGAGCTCATTTAAATTGTAAGTGCTTCATCGTATGCCAGATTATGAAGCCTTATAGCAACATCTTGCAGGCGTTAGATGTACATGATAATTTAAGGTAAGTTATTTAAAATTGTGAATGTGTTCAAGAATGGTTGTTAATGTGAGAGTTATTTTTTTCCGGCTTATTTTTTTCCATCAGTGTGTTTAAACGGATGGGTTTCGTTGATTTAATTTATGTTTTAGGAATTTTTACCTGTCATTTTAGAAATGGAAATGGGCTTCATACTCAATCAGGATCACTGCCTTATTAGGTAGTGGTTGGGATGTATTTGTTTGTGTGCCTGCAAGATATATGAGGAATAACCTTTGTCAATGGATGCTTTTTTATATGAGCTCACACTGATTGTTTAGGTCTCTTTGGATTGAATATGTGTGTTTGGCTCTGGTGGCAAGACTGTATGGCAAAGATTTCTTGGCATAGAATGGATGTTTAGCTGTAGTAATTTAGTTTGAGGTTATTGGTTTAAATGTTGTCAGTTCTATATCCAGAAATAGTGCACCTGGTTTTAAGTAGTTGCAGGTGAAAATCAGAAGGCTATGCTAGTTGAAGTTGTTGAGAAAATTGAGGAGACTGTCTTTGGCAGGATTCCTGATCATAAAAATATCATCAGTAAATTGCATCTAGCAGTGTGGGCGAGCAGACTTGATAGCTCAGTTTTACCATTGAACAGGTTGACATAGGAGAGGGCCATGCAGGATATCTGTAACTATTGTTGTTGAGAGGAGTCTTGCCAATTAAATTATGAATCCTGTAGAAGGTTTGTTGTTGGGGGTTATCTGGTTAATGTAATGGTGTATGGAATAAGTGCCACAATATTTTTGGGAAGTAACAGGTACTGTTCTTATTCATTCAACAAGGTATCTATTTTATCATGTAAGTGTTGTAATAGCAAAGGTAAAGCAATATTGTACTAAGAAAACTTGTCAGGGAAAAAAAATTAATTTTTGTCTAGAGATGTCAGGGAATTTGAAAGTGGAAAATGAGTGACAACCCTGAATCTTCACATCAGAGAAACGTAATTTCTTTCCAAACGTAAAATGTAGACAGTCAGTACAGTGATATGGGTCTTCTAACCAAGCGACCTTGTAATGATGATTTACTACTATAAATTCCAACTCGCACACACAATATCATGTCTACTGTTAGTATTTCAACACAAAACTCAAAATTTGGTGTTTGCAATTATTCTTGCAAGAGAGAGGCAATGTAAATATAAGAAACTAAATAATACAAAAAAGTAGGGTATATAATGAGAGCAATGTTTCATAGAATTAAGTACCTGTATACTAAATTTTTTAGTACAATACTACTTTAAACATAATGAGTGGAAGTAAGATTCCTTGCTCACAGCCACTAACTTTACACACGATACTCAAAATTCCGTTCCTTTTGAATTTTGGTACCAGCTAAGGCCTACAGCACACGAATGTACACACTACCACGTTAAGACACAAGGTATATTACAATACACACAAACATAGGAGTACAACCAGACACACAAAACATGTGTATAAAACCTGCACAAAAATAGGATTAGGATACCATGGGAATGCATTCTACAGGTGTCTTAGTTTACAGTAATATCCATAGAAATATAAAGTAGGACTCTGGTAGAGCTCCAGTTACGTCCAGGGTTTGGCTTACTTAACGTTCTGTAATATACATGTAAAGTACAAGGAAAACTTAAAATTTACTTAAATTTCATCCAAACAAACACACAAGAAAGTACAGTTTCATATGTTATTGAGCTTGACATCTTGACAGTGGTCCACACAACTTTACACATGGATAGGAACTGGGTGAGGAATTGGCCATGGCCATGACAATCTCAGCAAACTGGAGCAATTAAGGGCGCAGTTCACCTCCGTTTTCAACGTCTTTTTTTTATTTTTATATTTGTAACAGATAATTTTTTTTCTTATTTTGGACATAAATTGTGACTAAATCTTCCTCTTTGAAAATTTTTGTATCTCTCATAGTTTTTGCGTAGTGAGTCGTAAACGTCAAAATTTGCACTTCACACTTTTATGCACGCCACTAAAACCAACTGACATACCAAACCGAAAAAATTCACAATGTATAACAATGTTGTAGGCTATGATTTGACATTTATAAAAAAATATATAAAATATATCTGAATTTAATAAAAAATGCTGAATTTTGAAAAGAAAATTTAAAAATTTCAACAATTTCTTTAAAAATACAAAAATATATTATTTTTCTTTTCATATGTGTCAGGTCATAGCCTACAAAATTGTTATACACTGTAAATTTTTTCGGTTTGGTGTGTTTGTTGGTTTTAGTGGCGTGCATAAAAGCGTAAAGTGCAAATTTTGACGTTTACAACTCATTACGTAAAAACTATGAGAGATACACAAATTTCCTAAAAGGAAGGTTTAGTCACAATTTATGTCTAAAATAAGAAAATATATACCTGGTAGAAATATAAAAATAAAAAAAAGTTTAAAACTGAGGTGAACCACCCCTATAAGGGAAACAATGAAAAACCGAAATCAGAATGGCTGAAGCCAGGTTGAACCCGGGTTCTGTCGTAAAATAAGATACATTTGCAAGATGATGGTGAAGTGATTTTGATCAGCTTTTAACAGCAAGTTTTTCAGTGCTAAAGAGGGGTAAGGCGAACAAAGTATAAATCAGCACTGGAAAAAGGGGGAGAGGGAAACAAGATATCCCCCAGAAATACTGCTGATTAACTGGCAAAATAACGCAAAGATGAGAGCAGTGCGAACAAAGTTGATATATTTGCAGGGACTGAATGAGAATGGCTCTGGAATGCTGTGGTACAAGGTTAAGGTAAGAGGTAAGGTAAGTGAACTTTGAGTTTCGTTGACGAGGTCACTAGAGATGGTGACACACAACTTTGTACAATGACAGGAGCTGCGAGAGGGGTTGGCCATGACCTTTGTAAAGGAACTATCCCTACATTCGCCTGCGAGTGGTTTTGGGAAACAATAGAAAAACAGAAAATAAGGACGGTCAGAGTTAAGTGTTCGAACCTGGGGTCCTCTTGAATACAAGTACATACTAAACAAAGCAAAGAAATTTAAATTGTGTGGGCATATGGAAAGGGGATGTTATAAAAAAAAGGTTCCAGTTCAATCATGAAGGTTAAAAAAGCAGAAACTGCAAATGTTTATAAGTGATGGGCAGAGTGGAACAGAGATATTTTACTATGCTAACTAGACCTAGGGGCTACATTATTCTACATGTTATGAACTGCCTTGTAACAGTTGCAATTGTCATTGTTTATGACGTACTTATAGTGACTAATGCTACACTTTACGAGTTACAGCAATTTGCTTTACTGACCAGCACGCCTGTATAACTGCACAAACATTAAAGGGCATGAATGAACGGCAGTGGAGAATGAGCAATTTTCTTATTGCAACATTTGACAGCATCATGTTTGCATAATGTGAGAGTTGAAAACAAGAGAAATCACTTCTCAAAATCCATCCCTGGGAACAGAGATGTATACACATTTGCAGAAATATAAAGCTGTTGCCATTTTCCCCAGTAAGAAATTACCACAGCCAATAGAAGACATCAGTTTAAGTTTACAAAGTACAATTACCAGATAAAAATGAGAAAATAAAACTAGTCCTTGTCAAGGGATGCTACCACACATCAATGTCATTTCGCTACATGCAAATCAAAACAAGTAAAAGAAAAACTACTGTAGTTTAAATGCTCTACTTGCCTACAATAAAGTCAAAAATGTAGCTTACCTTCAGCTCTCGCAGGAAGGTGCCGACTCAATTTCTTACGATGCTCTTCAGTGAAAATTTCAGTCACTCCAACCAGCTCTGGGATTTCAAAAGTGCTGATACTGGAGACATCTAGAGCTCGTCGAAGCTCCTCTTTCATGGACAAAACCTGAAGACATAACATTATTATTGACACACATGCTCTTGTATAGATCCAAAACACAACATACAAATTTTAGTTACAGTCACTGTCAGTGTGTAGACCTATCGTAGTACTAAATTTCACAAACAAATCTAACAGCATGCAATATTGTTAATACCTTCTATATTGCAAATATCTAAATTTTTTACAGACATCATTCAATAACTAAAACAGGCTATCCGTTCAATTCGAGCTCACATCATCTACCCTTCAAATAAGTAAATAAGTTTTATATGCTATAAACTCTTATTTAGAAAACAAATTTGTCAGAATACTGTACTGCACGACAATTGTTTTCATAAAAAAGCTCGCAATACTCACAACATTGAATAAATCATATAAATTTTTACATAACTTTATCATGTTATGTACCACATTGCTGTCAAAACAATCATTAAGTGCCATGTGAAGTGTCCAGGGTTTGACCATAGGTATCAACGGCACGTACAGTTTTATACTGGTTGAGTACGAAAACAGTAGATGACTTAACTTAAATAACACAACAGTATTTTAGAATGGCAGGAAATAGGCCGCTAGGCTAATAAAGTAATATGACAGGTACAAGTACTTACAGTTGATACTTGTAAATAGGTACACACACACGAAGGGATGAGAGATATTTTTGCGCAGTCGCGACATTTCACCAGTATTAAACTGGCATTCTCGGGCGGCAAGACATGGCACACACTGTTTGTTTGATGTTTTGAACTCGTAGTTCTTTGGTTAGAAGTTAAGGTTGTTAACCCCTAGACCATTGAAGGTGCCAGCCTCGCTCAGTTGTACATAAAGCGGCATTGAAAATGAAAGTTGAAGAAACTTTAAATCCTGACCATTTATATATGATTATCTTTACAAACAAACTGCACACCCACTACATCTTTCTATGACCAGACAATGTGAAAGTTGTGAGGGGAAGTAAAAAAACACTTTGAAAAAATTGTATAATTAATTTAATAAAATGTTACATTTTAGAGCATACATTTTTGGCCCTACAACTGAACGAACTAGTGAAATGTAAACAGCAAAAATTACAGTACATAATATCAGAGCAAAACTTTGAATTTGCTTTCATAACAAGCTCCTTTTAGAAGTTGGAGCTGAAACAACAAGTAGATGAACTTTGCCATTTCACATTCCCAATGACCGCAGCAAAGTAAGGGCAACATGTCTCTAACTAAATGTACTAATATCACTGCTAGCAGGCACATAACTCATATATTAAGCTATACTTAAACAACTTTGAATGCTGAATTATGACAAAGTGACCAGAAGTACTTTTAATTAGATGCTAGAACCCTTGTCATTAGATTTGTAGTCCCTACAGTGACTTAGTTAATTATTATTTTCAGCGAGGTGCCGGAGAATTAAAAAAAAAATTGCTTAAGTACTATATCTTCTTGCATTGGCTGGCCAAGGAGTGACATATTTCAAAATAACACACATGTTACAGTATGAAGTTTATAATGCAGATTGCAAAGGTGTTTAAGTGCAATGTGGCATATGGTATGTATAGGTTTTATGGATGCTGAGAAAAACTATAGGTAGCTATATCAAAATCAAACTACATTCCCATAGGTAGGCAAATTTAGAGCTAGTTTCATTTTTTAGAGTCTAAAAGAAGAAAATTAACATGTTTTATTACTATGACTTATCTGGTAGCCACAGAACATAAATAAATATTTGTTTTCTGGCATACGTAAAATTTATACTACTGTATGTGTGGGTCTACGCATGCATGCAAATGCACACACGTATGCACATGTAAGAGTGCAAATAATGCCACTGATTAAGAGGAGGCAAATGCATAAGGGGTCTTAAAACAAAAGAAGCCCACCACATGAAGGATTTTTTCAAATTTGTTATTTTGTAACTTCAGGTTATCGCAAAAACATTGTCTATATAAAATAACTTAAAACAGAGAGAAATAAACTGGATGTGGATATGTACTTAGCCATGGTATAGGGTTCACAATACCTACTAGAACTGGTACACAGAAATCCTGTTAGCAACATGAGTGCATGCACAACATGCATATTTCCCGTCTATTTTTTTAATTACATTAGAAACTCCCATACCATAAAGCTTCGTACCTGATAAATGCAAAAAACTACAATGTTCCAGAAAACAGTTTCAAACTTAATGCACTGTATTTGTACCATTTCTGTATACAATACGTAAATAAGAGTAATTAACACTACTGTACGTGTCCAGTTTACTGTATTTTAACAATTGTATGCTGTATTATGGTAGACTTGCTTATAAAACCTGATTCTGCATCATTTATTTACAATAGGGAAGGTTTTACTGTTTTTTTTTTCTGCAATTTTTTCCCTTCTGTGGCAGGTATGCCTAATGCAATGCAAACACTGGCTCCTCTGTTGAAATAGTTGGTACGTAGAATAATATTACTTCTGATAAAATTCAAAATATAAAATGTGCGAAACTTGAACAGCAGTGACGGGAATTTCAAGGGGATAAGAACGCAATGCTAGGCCGGTGTAAAGCCAGAAGTGACCACTCCAGCTATCTACTAGCAGACATCCATTCTGTGCTTGCATGTGAAGATACACAGATTTTATGTAAAAACTTTCAGATATTTAATTTCAGAGAATTTGCTTTAATTGCATAATGAAATGCAAGCCTACATCACTAACAGTTAATAAACAACCAAAAGTATTTTTGGTTTTTAGTTTGAACATCAATTATCATAAATATTGTACGTATGGACAGTATGAGGATATTGTAAGTTTTTCCAATAGTACATGTACTTTTAATATATCCTCATTAACAATAACTTTCAAATCCTAAAAAAAAATATTGTTAATATGGAAAACTTCTAATTATATTTTCGACTTACAGTTTTCTCCCGCCTATTTAACATGAAACTATTTTCTTACACACCATGTTTTATCATGTGGACTCCTCTAACCTCGGTTACAACTGAAGCAACAGACTAACACAACTTCCACCCACGAAGACGTATCATGAACAGGGAAACTAGCGGAAGCATGGCAAACGTACTAATACTAAGCAGCGGTGGAGGAGAAACTAGTACCCCGAGAAAAGCCACCGTCCAATGGCAAAGTCCCCCACGTTTTCTTCGGCGGAAGCGACCACGCAGATATAAAACTAAGCTCGTTTGCGCTCGGGGCAAGAACTCCCCCCCCCTTCCCCGACACACACACACAATTTTGCCTTCCTGACCTCTTCTGTCAATAGTAAAATAAAAATACCCGCCAGTTTAGTTCCCCCTTTCCCCCGGCGCAGATGCTCCCCTCTCCACCTAGTTGCGACCCTGTGACCACGCCAGGAAATCAAACCAGGATCTACGTGAGATGTGCGAGTTAGGTGGGAGCGCAAAAGAGTGATCTGAAAGCTATACCAGGGCACGAAGCTGATAATTAGCATGTTATTAGAAAGGTAAAAGTAAGCCACAACTTTCCTACCCAACCTCACATACATATTCTCTTTTTACTTTCGAACGCGCCCTTGACGTTGTGAGGTATGAGCCCTCAGAACCACGGTAGAGTTACAAGTCGTACGACCAGAAATTAATCAGGTCAGCCTTGTACTATAGAGGCTCATGGGGTCGACCTTCGCACGTGTATCAACTACGTATCTGTACGGCCGCCCCAACACATTAGACACCCTTGTGTACGAACGTAATAGCTATAGGAGGACTTTGAAACTGAAGGCTTGTGCTCGGCCGAGATGATTTTTCAATCAAAGATACCTCTACGGGCTAATGCGAATTGGCGCCAGAACCGCAAATTTTTAGTGAATACTAATAGTATGGGACACACTGATAAGGCTACAAAAAAGTTGCTTACTGTATCTACTGGCAGAATTGAAAACTGTTAAAAGGTGTGTTGGTGTTTGTCTATATCTGTTTCATAAAACGGTTTGGCTGATTTTTGCGAATTGCTAAGGTTTGGGGTACATTTAGGTATACACTTTACTGATGTCACAGAGTCTACAGCCGTACACATTTTCCATTAATAGGTGAGAAGTGACTGTCTCATGCAAACTATTTCGGTCTACAAATACCTACCGGAACAGCAAAACCAATGCAAATTTCAGATAATGTAACGTGTCCTATGGACCTACGAAACTTAACGCTTTATTGAGATAATTTTAAAGAACGTAATTTTAAGATAGCGGAGATTAGCCATGCCTTTCTCTTTATCATATTTTAAATTGAGAACCATAAAAAAGTATTCAAAAACGATCTCGTCCGACGTAAACGTCGCTATCAAGCCGAACAAGATACACAGACCTAACGACTCATGACGCTTAGTACAATTACACTGACTGAATATTCTTGGAAGCACTGATGAGTTTGTTGGCTTACTCACTGTAGTGAGTGAAACAATTAGCACTGTCGCGGTTACAATGAATGTCTATGAGCATATCTAACATCGCAAAATTGTGTGATAATAAGCCAACAATAGGTTACCACTTTTCTGATAGTCATAATGGTCGGTCACTCGTGTAATCATTAAATTTTAATGTCGTACAACACATTATTTAATACGATGCTGGGACATTTAACTATAGCTAACGAGAGTTTTACCACGAAACACAGAGAAGTGGCGCAACGTTAACACGGTCATCCTGATTTCTGTTTTCCATGGTTTCCCGCTATCACTCCAGGCGAATACTGGGATGGTTCATTAACAAAGGTCTATCGCAATTTTCATCACCATTTTTTGTACCATATATATATATATATATATATATATATATATATATATATATATATATCTTATTTTAAACACAAAATGTAACCAAAATTTGTATGTTTCCGTTTTAAGGACTACACTAAAATTAACTGATATACCCAACTGAAAAAAAAAAAAAAATCACAGTGGAAAAAGACGTCGCAGGCTACAATTTCACATAAATAAAAACAAAGAGTAAAAACTTTGTGTATTTAAATAAAAATGCTGAAATTTAAAAGAACAATTTAAAAAATGCAATATATTTTTTAAATACAAAAATATGTTATTTTTTTATTTACTATAGGTGAACTTGTAGCGTACAACATCGTTATTCACTGTTTTTTTTTTTTTTTTTTTTCGGTTTGATATGTCAGCTGGTTATAGGGTCGTCATTAAAACGGTAACGTGCAAATTTTGACTAACGAGCCATTACGCAAAACATACGAGAGAGAAAAAAATTTCGCAAGAACAAAATTTAATGACTTTTTTTGTCTAAAATAAGAAATAATATATGGTGCAAATACAAAAATAAATAATACATGGTGGTGAAAATAGCTGTAGAGCGTCCCCTTAACAAATGTCATGGCCGACTCCACTCCACTCCAAGCTGCTATCATTGTACCAAGTTGAGTGTCACCGTCTATAATGACCTCGCTGTCGACGAGACGTGAAGCCCACTTACCGTACCTTCAACATGAGCAATAATTCTACATTTATAACACCACGTTGTGTAGTTCGTGTGCAGCCGCATGGAAGCGTCACGAAAGTCTTCTTCTCGCATCAAACTGCAGTCTGCACGCACGGATACTATATGACAAAATGAGAAGCTGAGTATTTCCGACACAGTAAACGAGGTAAGGTTTATTTCATAAGACGGGAACACCTGCTGTAATAAACAGCGGCGGCCATGTAAGAACGCTCAGTTGCAGTGCAAAGCCATTCAAGGTCACCGCTATACATATTACCATTTTATCATTCCACATCAGCAACTTTAACTAACTCTGAGGCTGTTCACTATTAAGTAAGCACTTTCAAGATCCTGTCTGAAGGTGTTATGGAGTATGGAATGGTAAGATAACCAGCGAATGACAGGAATACTTAATCGTCGATAAAGTCTTAAATACTCAGCATAGCTTGCCGAGCATGTATTTTTTTTTTTAGTGAGCATCTGTTTAGCCTATACAGCATTGGGCGTAGTGTGCTTTGTTTTCAATTAAAACCAGTTTTTAAATACGGGCTTAAAACTACTATATATATATATATATATATATATATATATATATATATATATATATATATATATATATATATATAAATGGGAATCTTTTATTTTTATTATAATATACAGAGTTGTACGCTAACCAAATTTAAAAAATACTCGCATTCGATTTGAATTAAACATACGTAGACGTCTACACTAGTGGTTTTCGGACAGTAAAATTATGTTCTTAGCAAAACAAAAGTTTTTTTAATTTGGTCACTATACAGCTCTGGGTATTATTACACTGACCGGTATAAAAACAAAAGTTTTCAATTTTTATAGATTGTAGTTTCCAACCCTTATTTTCTATGAAAAAACAACAACTGTTTTTAATGTTTAACTTAAAAAAAGCATACTACTGACTAGTGCTGTACCTAAAGACGTCCACTGATAGTATATCTTCTCTGTTAAGAAAAAAATGTTCCATTAAATTATGTCGAGTAGTTCAGATTTTATCGACGTGTATTGCAGTCATTCGCTCGACACATTACCCTTCCATAGAAAAGTGTCGGATGAAGGACTAGCGTGGATAGTGGGACGAAGGCAACGTGACTGGGACGAATGCAAGACCTGTGGAATGTTAATGGTGTTGTGCGTCCAGTTTTGATCCGCGTCGCAAATCCGACCACGCCCTCGGCAAGGTGAAACTGTACCTCTTCCCCAGCCCCCCTCCCTTCAAACAACAAGCTTCTATCACAAGCAAACCTAACTTTCTCTCGGCTCTTTCTGAGCCGGACGTTGCCACTAGCTTTCTCACGACGTTCATACACAGCGGGGGACGTTATGTACGGGTGCGTGGCATGTAACACAATGGTAAACAAAAAACAATTATACAGGCTTTTGAAAGACAATACCGAACTTAAAACATCATAGGCAACAGTCCTTACACGCTTTATATACAAATATTTGCCACAATAACGATTTCGTTAAGCTTTAAGGCTGTTCAAGTGTGAAATTATGTCAGTTTTGTAGATGTCACTTGAGACTGCATTTTCTTCTTATGGAAAATTTTTTTAGCATGCATAGTATTCAAATAACGGCATGTCAGTCAAAATATGCATGACTACGGGCGCATACAACTAAAGAAAACTGTCAGACTTACTAAAATGAAATAATTCACTCTAATTTTAGATGTCGCGGCCTAATGGACAAAAGTTATTAAAACATGGAAGAACGCATCTACGTATTTTCCAAATATTGCTGAAAATAAGGTTTTCAATGTCTAAAATTAGCGACATCTTAGGTGCATCATTCAAATATTTTGTTTTTGACCAGTAGCAGCATTCATCCTGATTACATCGATACCAAGTTTATAGCAATTCGAACTGTCGACTCATTGTGGTATATGTATGCAGTAACAAGTGCGCGTCCCCTTCTACGACGCGAGGATTTCTTACGCTCGCCTTTCTTATGGGGATAGAGAGCTCAAGCGACGCAACCTCTCCCTTCCATTCCCTTCCTCAGACTGCGACCACTTTAGCTGTCTAATTATGTGATTCAGAGCATATATTCCGAGTTTCATAGGAATATGACAGTGTACTGATATTCACTAGTCTTGAATAGCCTTAACCCTCTGCCGCGGAATTAAATGTTAAAAACTCGGCGTTTGAAATTAAGATCCAAGAAACACGTCACATGAATTATTTTTCTCTGAAATGAACAAACACTTTTTCAATATTGCTATTTTTTTTTTTTTTTACTTGTGCATACTTGTTTTCAATTAACGCATTTAACAGTGAGTTATGTACGACGCACTCGAGTCCCAACAGCCGCCCAGCGCATATACATGTGTGCTAAGACACACTTCATTTGTACGAACACTGGCATAATGTCATGATTTAATTTTGAAACACTCGCAGACACAAACGGTACATTTTAAACAAACATACCAGGTGTATAACCGTCATAACCTGAGGTATGCAAGCCCATGTCCGAAACTATACTACGTGAACGTTTTCTAGAAGCAATACGGTAGACTTTTACATGAAATTCACTTAATTCAATGTAACGGTCAAATTAAAAAATATTGTTAAGTCCACAAGCTTTGTAATATTTTTGTATAGTAGTGGTAACGTGTGTCCTACACGTAAATTAGATGTGGTGTTCCTAGACTACACGTATATAGGTGCTTCTGTGCTCCAATGAAATAAGCTCAGACGGCTACCTCTCGAGTCCTGGCGGGAAATATGACATGGATTTACATGATATAGTTAGATTATGTGGTCTTATCCTTTCGTGAAATCGATTTCGGACAAAACGCATTTTTTGCACTGCTAAAGTAAAAATAATAGTACAGTAATAAAAATAAGTTTTCTTGCATGTTCATAGCTTCCAGGTTATTGAAAAACGGCCTACAAGATCCTGTAGCGATGACGGCAGCACCGATACGAACAAAAACAGTCGTAGGGTGGATAGGTAGGCCTATTGAGCTCTATATAACATAATGTAACATGCTAGTGCCCTATCTGTCTCCAGGACTCCGGGGTGTGCTTACACATTTCACACCAGACTGGTGACTGGCTATATACAGGATACAGCAACATAACTTCCTTTCTTAACACGGCAATAAACCCCATTATGTGAATCAGAATGTTTCCATTTACAATTTTATAATGTAGCAAGTTCGGTTTTACACAGTTTTGAAAATAAAATCAGGCAAGTAACGACCCCCATTATCCCTTCACTGAGTAAGCCGATTTCTAGCGTTTCTCATTGACACTTACCATCATAGCAGTGGGTAAGTTGACAATTTCTACCCGGATGTTGGCCTTCAGGACATGCAGGGTGGACGGTTGACACAAACGCGGGATATCAAATCACAAGGGACCAAATCGAGGGAGCGGACTGGCCACTTCAAAACGCCACTTATTGAGATGAAGTGCTTCGGGAAGTGTTCTCTCGAAATAGCCATTGATGCCCCTGAAGTGAGGGCCGTTGCTCCGTCTTGTTGGAACCAAATGTTCCCCGAGTCCAATTCATCATGCCGCGGGAGCAAAATTCCTCTAACATGTTCACATACACTCCTCACTGTTCCAACGCATGATGGCGATTGACAGCGGTGGGGAGCAAAACTTTACACCCACGCCTCTCTAATGAGACTATTCTGGCCCCGCTAAGACATCTGAGTCTGAATGTCGCGCATTTCAAAACAGGAAGTTATGTTACCGAACCATGTATGATCATATATCCATTACAAATCATTTTTGCCGTGCGAAAAAAAAAAAATACTCGTATTAATTTCCGAACACATAGGACTAAAGTAAAGTAGGATACGTGTTTATTATTACCTCACTATTGCTTCACATACATTTTTATCAGAATTTAACCCACAAAAACCACTTGCTGCCAATTTTAGTTTCCTCAAACGTCTATTCTACGAGTTTATTTAATACAATTTCTTGGGTATGGATCATGCTGACTCTGGAATACCATCGCAGAAGTGTGTTAGCATCTCCAAACCAGAGGAATACGGCTACAGTTTAACATGAACGTTAAGGGCACTAAATAATTACAAATATCGCGGGAAATATTTAAGTGTAATGGTGGAGGATCTGTTTTTGAATATCTGTAAAGTCACAAAAATTCAGTACTCCCGAGACTCCAGCCCAGGAAATAGTATTCACTCTGATGTACCTCAGTGTTATCTTGCCCCTTCGATATCTGCAACCAGGCTATTTTTGGTGTTGTGCGCGTAGTCTGCTGAAATTTCAAACATGAATTCTTCGAAAAATGGCGAGGGTTGTGTTGTTTACACTGGACGACATTTGTCGTTTACTAAGACATGCTGCTTCATAAACCCTCAATAAACAGTTGAAAATGTTACCGCATCACGGATAACTGCGGGTTCGCCATATGGGGGACAACCGTGATTATTTCGATGAATTAATTTATTGACAGCGACTAGTTTTATGCTGGTTGCAGATCATGTTTCACTAAATTATCCAAAAGCTGTTATACTTACTGTCGTAATATATTATTTTAATATTTGTAATATCTAGTTTTAGCACTTCAGTCAAACTTAAACAACGCATAATATTACTTTTACAAGCCATCTTAATTGTAGACCATAGGACAAGAATATGGGAACTGGGGGCAGAGAAGCCACGTCAGCTGTAAACAATTCACAACAAGAAGAAAGAAGTACATGTTTTTGACTCCATTTAGTCGGTCAAATTTACATACAGCCTGTATAAGTGCATTATTCAATGACAGCACTGATCTTGACACTCTTCGTGAGAGATGAGGACAGCTGGAGGGGGGGGGGGGCTAGTTAGCTGCCGCGCTATTGATCTGCACTGCGCGAGCTGCCAAAGATCCGGACAGTGTTGCCACATGGAGAAATTAAAATTCTGGTACCAGACAGACAAAAAATATTTTATTCTTCATTTCGGGTACACTTATATAATATATATTTACAGCTGGTATCTTTTTTTTTTACTACTGACATAAATTACAATGATGTAGGTATCAAATTTAATGAAAGCTGTTCAACTTCAAGAGGTAATTATTTTACTTTTAGTCGTTTGCTGTATGTTTATTTGTCTTTCAAAGGTGTTGGAATGTAGAATCGGTTTTAATTTATAGCTAAAGTCAAAATAAATTAACGACTGTATCAATTACTTTCAATGTATAGTTAAACTTTGACAAATTATTTTGTGGCAGTAAAAATTCCGCTATTTCTGCGTACCGAAGTGAGAAAAAAAATTCTGGTACCGAGAGACAAAATCTGGTATACACACCAGAACGTTCGTACGTCTATTGCAAAGCTCCGTGTCCGGAAAATGGGGTTTGTGGATGTAAAAAGAGGAGGAGCGGAATTTGCTAGGGCGTGCGCGGAGTGGGTCACCGATGTGAGCAGAGCATGCGTCGTGTATGCTGTCCTATCTGCAGTGCACTCGTGCTGCGACGACCAGGCCCATCCCAGACTTCTGCTCAAATCTCCAACACGGAGGTACGAGCCGCCATTCTGAGTCCATTTCAGACTATCAAAACCATGTTACAGAAAATGACTTTCATGAAATTTAGAAAACTAGGGGTAACGTGCACTACCTGAGAACCGATAAAGAACACGCCTTGCACATCAGACAACTTTTCCAGATGGAGAAATAATTATGGCACTTCCCTGTTTCAACGTTTCATTGAAGACTATGTATATAAGTGTAACATTTGAAAATTTAAACGGAATTTGTTGCCTTTCAAGTGTCGTAAGGGCGAGTGGAAAACTTTAGAAGTATTAATCGCTGAATAGGCGCACAAATGCAGCAAATTCCATGTACGGCGTTATAAGCCGTGGTACATACAGTAATATAAATTAACCATTAAAATGTAACGGATTTTTGCAGGCCAAAGAAATGCTAAATAAAAATAGGGGGAGGGGGGCTTATTTTACTTAGCATTTCTTTAGTGGTATCTGTTACTTTAGAATGGCTAAATTACGGCGTCATAAAAATTTAACAAAACTAGCAAATTGTAAAATCAGTTTTATAGAATTTCACCTCCTTTAAATTTTTACGATTTGTTTCGGTCATAAAAAGATTTTTGTCTATTGTCTACGTCCCATTTAGGCGGTACGCTGAAAAAATGGAGCTGAAGAGGACTTCCCTGAACCAGGTTGCTCGAAGACAAAACAGTGGACTTTCATCTGGGATGACTCTGGTTCAATTCCCGGGCCGGCTACCCCGAGTTCGGTTTTCTGTGGATTTCAGAGGTTCCTCCAGGACGGTACTTTACATTCATTTGGGATAACTTTGAACCATTATGGAGTAACACTGCACAAGACATTTTCTTTCATAAAACATCTCTGTGGCACGTCGACTATTTCGCAAACATCGTCATTAACACATTTATCCCCGAAGAGCTCAACAGTAATCTTAAAATATTTGATCTTTCATTGAAATTTAGGCTGATGAGACGAAGTTGGCATGGCCGGCACAACGTTACCCCAAGTGACCGTACAGACCACGACCAATCCCTCGCAATTTCCTGTCAGGCCGAACCAATGATTCCTTCTGTACCGACCAACTACCCTCAAACGACAGTACTCTAATAAACGTGCATTGACTGAATGCAGAGTTGCTAGATCCAGCACTCACCAATCACGTGTACGATACAGTAATCACCTTCACGCCTCGTGTGAAATCCCCCAACACTAACAACCTTGGCCTGTGACCGGGACTTCCCGGCAGTGCATACAGCGACACTAAACCCGGGTCAAGCTCAAGCTCGCAGCGAGCTGCCTCTCACAGCATCAACATCAGCTGATGTTGAGACTCCCCCCCCCCCCAACTCGTTTTTTTTTTCATTTAAGCTCCCGCTGGAAAACACAGCGACTGACCGCGGACGACACTAATTGGTCTTAATGAACAGCTGCCATCGTCGTGGCTAGCAGGATTACGAGGACATCCGCAGAATCACCCAGCTTCCCGCGCTGACAAACACTTCACCGAGCTCTCCCTCTCCCATTTACCACACTCAAATAGATTCTTTCCACCATCATCCCCCACAAAAGAAACGACATCAAAACACGTCCTGCACAGCTAGAATTAAACGACACGAAGACTCCATAAATTCACCTCAATGTACACATTCCTACTGGAATAACTCCGACTAAATATCTCAATTATAGAACACATCACTGAAGCAATGGAAGATCTGCATTCACGACCCTGAGAACCGTGGACATTCTCGAAACAGCTATTATTTTTTTTTTTACCTTATCAATGCCAAATACTAACGGACCAAGTTTCTAATAACGGCGAACACCCACACCGCGGCGGGGCAAGAGATCACCCACTCTTCTTCAGCCCCTACTATTTCTCCCCACCTCCTTTTTCCCCAAATAATTGCACCTCACGTGGCGGACTTCACAATTGGCCGACGGGTTTTCTCGCAGCATTCTCATTTCCCCCCGTCCTTGCATTTCGTCGCTGCTCCATATTTCATAGCACAAACCTCACACTAGCCGAAATCTCACCACATTGGCCACCAAAACACGCAGTAAGTAGGGCCTGCACCATTTAACAAGTTCAAAGATATTTTGGAATTTAAAGGTCATGAATTTTGGGTGGTTAAATTCGAACAAACGTGCATCGAAATCGTTAACTAGAGACTTGATACCACGACGTTATGATCATTGTTTATCCAATATCTCAGTGGAATAAACTGACAATTTGTTACAAAGAATACTGGTTGGCGAGGATCTCTAAGAGACAAATATTCCACTAATTCATTTTAGTATTTTAAAGGTTATTACGTTACTAAATACAAAATGCATTATACAGACCATTTAAATTACCTTGCCGAGCCTCTATTTTCCATACATACAGATATGCATTATTTTGAGTCTAAACATGAGAATTAAAAAATGAATCGAAAGTGAACATCAGACTAATTTACTCGAAGCGACTGTTGCGACTAATTTACTCGAAGCGACTGTTGCGACTAATTTACTCGAAGCTACTGTTGCGACTAATTTACTCGAAGCGACTGTTACTACTAATTTACTCGAAGCGACTGTTACGACTAATTTACTCGAAGCGACTGTTACGACTAATTTACTCGAAGCGACTGTTACGACTAATTTACTCGAAGCGACTGTTACGACTAATTTACTCGAAGCGACTGTTACGACTATATTACTCGAAGCAACTGTTACGACTATATTACTCGAAGCGACTGTTACGACTATATTACTCGAAGTGAATGTTACGAAGTAAGTACCCGCAATGAACAGCGAAATACCAAAAGTCGACCTAGATCATGTAACTCGAACTCTCAACTGAAGGGATCATTTTAGGGTTCAGGTTCAACTCGATCCTTTCTGGTGAATTTGGATGAGTATTTGACGTTGCCCCTTATATGCACTTTCCTAGGACACGAAGTCAACGACTCTTAGCACGTGAATTCAGGCACGACCGTAACAGCGCTCTATGCACAAAAAAAACTGTACTAAACACTGTCCAACTCTTACACATTATATTAATAGTAATTGCCCACAAATAAAATATGTTTCGGTTCCATAGTTTTCGTACAAGTCGACGTCAAAGTAGTGATTTGACCATTTCCGCTGCTTGCCCAAAGTAAAAACTAACCAAACGATATGAATGAAATCATTTAGAGTCAAGTAAATTTATTAAGCTACATAGTGACATCTTTGTAATTTCACATAAATCTGGCAAAAAAATTATTGTCCGGACCTAAATTTTTGCATTTCTTTGAGAACCGTTTTTTTTTTCTTTTTTCGGAAATAAAGGTGTTATTCGGTAGCTTAATACATTTACTTTGGATAAGTAGCGAAAATGGTCAAATCGCTGTTTTTACATGCGATTGTACGAAACCTATGGGACAGAAACATATTTTTTTACTTGTGGGAATTTACTCATGTGCGAGAGTTGAACAGTGTTTGGTACAATTATGATATTTTTTTCTCCCGGTGTAGAACAGTCTTCATGTACATCCTGTGTCTAACACTAACTATTTTGCGCTATTGTTTCACACAACAAACGCAGACGTCACAAGCTAAGTTACGATTAGTGTGTTTTTCGTATTGTTTGATTGTTTATAAACACTCGTTTAAAATTTACCATTCTCGCACTCGGATAAAATTAATTAATACAATATTACCAATATGTATGACGTGATTAGTCAAATATGAACATACTATTACCTTTTCAGGGTCAGCAAGTTATGTATATGTAAGAATAGGTGACTTAGGAATTTTTATTATGCTAAAGCGGATAATAATTTGTTATAGTCAGTCTCATGTAACGCTTTCATATTTTGACATTTCTGTTTTGTGAAATGTGTCGGACAGTTCCATTGTTCGGTTAAATCTAAGCAAGTCTGCGTACACGCACACTTCTTACAAGTGAAGGATCAAAATACGGAATACTTATTTATGCCTATGAAAATATTGCAATGATTTATAAATGGAGTATTTAAATCCAGGGGCGAGACCCCACCGAAAAGATCAAAATGATTCCTCCCAGGACGACGACAGACCCAAGGTGACAGGACTGGGCGGATGTCCAGCGTCGTCGTGTGTCGCCCTCACGAGCGCAGACAGAGGTGTGTCATGACGTCACACGCCTCCAAGGACGAAGGGGGCTCGCTCGTCGTACACACGTCGTAGTTACGGCACTGTGTGTCAGTCGAGGAGAGAAGTTCCCACCTGAGACGTGTCAGGCCGTCAACGAGACTCCATGTTTACGGCAATACAGTGTTGCCAGACCAACCATCCAAACAGCGGCAGTGAAGAACTAAACGAAAAATTAACACTGCAACGTAACCGCAACAATATCCTAATAAACGGATCGGACGTTACTTTAATGACATTTACCACCGTACCAAATGCATGATCCAAGGCATTTGTAAACACGGCAGTTTCCTTCATGGAATGCAAATTGTTATTGGGTGCACAGAAGCCTATAGGCATTTAAAATCAGGACAGGATTTTCAAGTACTCCACAGTTCATGACGACAGTGTGTAAGCTGTTCAGTTGGCAACAGTGCGAGCCCGTGTACAAACGCCTACATACTTGGCCAAAGCGCGTGTGTTGAACTTCCCGTGTAACGAGTGACGATAGGGGACCATGCCGATTGCCTCCGCTACTTCCTGTTTTCCCTGCCAACCTTGCACGGTCGAGTACATTCGCCCAATGAAAAGCAGATACGTAATATTTTTTTTAAGTTGAATATTAGTACCTATAAAATTATTTAAACATCTATTATACTAAACCTTTAGTTTGACGCACTGCAAGACTAAACTCAATAAGTTACATGTATTATGAAGTTTCGTATCCTCTTAACAAAACACTAATGTAAAAACAGTTTTTCCAATAAATCAAAACAACTGATGGCCGATGCTTCTAACATGTTATTTTACAAGGCGGTCTTTACTGCGGAACATACACGGAATCAAAAGACAATAAAATAAACTCATGTTTAGGTTTGTCTATAGCGCTCATCACGTTTACGCGCGAACATCCTAATAGCCGATGTACACCGAACCACAAGGCTACAAAGGAAAATATTTACGGTTTAATGCAGCACACAGTTACAACGGACTATGCCTGAAGTAAAAACTAAACAGGTTAGAGGTAAGTTTACATAACGTTGACAATTTCGATTTTCCAATATTTACCGCAATCGCTCAAGACGAATGCCGACACTATTATTTAAAATGGCCATGGTCAATTCCTTTCATTGCTTGTTCTGTATGGTCCTATGTCGCAGTTGAGACAAAGCCCAGCGGCAGTAATGACGAGGTACCGCGTCAAATCTTTCCCGAGTAACTTCCTACCTAAATCTGGTAACAGTGTGCACACGTCTAGACAGTTTTCTAAAAGTATACCTAATTACGTAACAGCTCGCCACGTGCTGTGAAAGTGTAACCTGTTTGATTAACTAGTCAGTCCTGTCACTTTCTTTTTATTTAACTATAGAAAGTCATATGCGAAACTGTTAGGAAATAATTATCAAGCACTATTGTTAAATACGCTTGATTCTGCCAATCTGTTCTCCAAACACTATAGAATGCTCAGGAATAATTTACACCCATAAAACACACATTACGCACCCCGATATGTATACCTGTAAAATTGACACAGAAACACAATGGAATATTCGCATTGCAAAGAATTGCACGCGTAACCGTAAATACAACACTGCTGAGAAATTATAACTAAAATTATTACTACATGTGCTTGTGTTCAGAATAGCGAAAATTAATTTTTGTATATCTGGACTCATACTAGAGGAGTCTTAGTGATTGGAAAATAAGGGTATAGGCCATTCGGAATAAAGTGAGCACTAAAGATTTAACCTTTGAAAAAAATCACTAGCCGTTACTGCATATACATCACCACTAACAAGAGTTACTTTACTGCTTGTATGGTTGGTAGCGATTTATTGTACGTAGTTCCGTGTATTTTCCTATTTGAATACAACATTAGTGAAATAACATATGATGAACTCGACCTGTCTGTATTTAATACACTTCAAAATATTTACTTATGATCTTATTGACATTCATACATACATTATAATTAGACTTGATTGGCGTGAGAATTATGTGACGCTATCGCCGACCTCGAGTCGCAGTGGTCGATACAGCTTGCTCCGTGCTTCAGACAGTTCAAAACTCCACCAACAGGTGGC
>PNEQ01080887.1:0-43976 GCA_003012365.1 Medauroidea extradentata
CTGGCTGACTGACATATCAAACTGCAGCCCAATCCAATCGACCTAGAATCGTGAAAAATTTTGTGGGGGTTCCCCCTTGGTCGTAGGCGAGCACTAAGAAGGGATTTTTCGAAATTTGACCTCTAAGGGGGTGAAAAAGGGTGAAATGTGTTTCCAAAGAAACGTCGATAGAGCTCGAACCCAACGGCCTATCATCATGATTTTCACTTTAATAGGACACTCGTAAAAATGCATATTGGCAATTTAAGGATTTTTCTAAATTCAACATTTAAGGGGGTGAAAAGACCTTAAATGCGTTTCCGATAAACTATAGATATCTATCGAATTCTTCGGGATAGAGAGTTGGTAGTCACTTCATAATGTTACTTACGTAAATGTCCAAAAAGCAGTTTTAGGATTTATTGAAATTTGACTCCCAAGCAGTAAAAAGGGGCAAAATGTGATTTTAAATTTCGTTTATATCACTGGAACGCAATTGACTATCGTCGTGATTTTTGCTTCAAATGGTTACGTATACAAAAGCCTATTGCACTACTCCAAGATGTTTCCAATTTCTTTAATTAAGGGGGTGAAAATACGTGAAATGTGTTTCCGATTATTTCTCCATATCTATCGAACCAATCGATGTATCGAAGTGCTCTTTGCTTTAGATTGATGCTTTTGTAAATATCTTAAATGCCATTAAAATATGTTTTCCGAATTCGGCCCCGAAGAGGTAAAATAAAGAGTAAAATATATTTTCGATTCACAATCGATATATATCGATCCCATTGATTTTTTATATAGCGATGTGATTTTTGTTTAAGATTGAAGCTTACTTAAATACCTGAAAAGTAATTTCACAAATTTTCGAAATTCGCCACCTAAGGAGGTGAAAAGGGATGAAAAGTGATGAAAAGTATTTTCAATTAATCGTCGATGTATCTTACGCTCAGCGGTCTTTTGGCGTTTTTTTCACGTCCACGATACACCAATAAAGTATTCTAAAACGTAATTATAGGGTTTTTCGAAATTCACTATCTTAAGAGGTGAAAAGACCTTGAATGTGTTTTAGATAAATCATCGATATCTATCGAACCCGTCGAGCTTTTATAGTTAATTTTTGCTTCAGGATGATGATTACAGAAATGATAGCAAAACAGTATTAAGATTTTTCGAAATTCGAACTTTCAGTACTTTGCAGTGGTCATGTGTGTTTTTTAATGAATAATCGATTTTGATTAGACTGAATGGGCTAGCGTCGTGACTTGCACTTCAATTAGATACTTATACAAATGTCTAAAATGTGAATTTAAAATATTTTGAAATTCGACACTCAAATGGGTGACAAAGTACAAAATTTGTATTACATCAACCCATGATTAGGGACTGGAAAATTTCGCGAATTCAATGACCTGCAGGCTAGAATCCATTGTACTATGGATACTCAATCCACGATTATTTGTCCACTAGCTGCTACTCAGTGGAACAACAGACAATGAACAAATAGACGAGGCTAGAGTATGCATAGTACAATA
Organism: Medauroidea extradentata; assembly: GCA_003012365.1. NCBI lineage: Eukaryota > Metazoa > Arthropoda > Insecta > Phasmatodea > Phasmatidae > Medauroidea > Medauroidea extradentata. The sequence continues at coordinate 1,518 of PNEQ01080887.1, forward strand.
GATCCTAGCCTGCAGATCATTGAAATCGCGAAATATTCCAGTCCCTACCCATGATATATATATCTAACCAGTAGAGATATTGAGGTGAATGCATATTGGCCAATTTAAGGATTTTTCGAAATTTAACATTTAAGGGGGTGAAAAGACCTTAAATATGTTTCCAATCAACTATCGATATCTATCGAACCCTTCGGGATAGAGAGTTGATATTCACTTCAAAATATTGCTTACGTAAATACCCAAAAAGGAGTTTTAGTTTTTTTTTGAAATTCGACTCCCAGGGAGTAAAAAGGGGCAAAATGTGTTTTTAAAGAATCGTCTTTATCTTTGAAACACAATTGGCTACCGTCGTGATTTTAACTTTAATTGGTTACTTTTACAAATGTCTATGACAGGACTTAAAGACGTTTCGAAATTCTGTATTTAAAGAGGTGAAAATACGTAAAATGTGTTTTCGATTATCCTTCCATATCTATCGAATCAATCGAGATATCGAAGTACTCTCTGCTTTAAATTGGTGCTTTTGTAAATATCCCAAGTACCATTTAAAATATATTTTCCGAATTCGGCCCTAAACTGGTTAAAAATGGGGTAATATGAGTTTTCGACTCAAATTCGATATATATCGATCCCATAGTTTTTTATATAGAGACGTGATTTTTGTTTAGGATTGATGCTTACTCAAATACCTAAAAAGTGATTTCAGGAATTTTCGACATTCGCCACCTAAGGACGTGAAAAGGGGTGAAAAGTGGTGAAAAGCGTTTTCAATTAATCGTCAATATATCTTGAACCCAGCGGGCTAATGTTGTGTTATTTACGTCCACGAGATACCAATAAAGTATTCTAAAACGTAATTCAAGGGTTTTTCGAAATTTACTATCTTAAGTGGTGAAAAGACCTTGAACGTGGTTTAGATAAATCCTCGATATCTATCGAACCCGTCGAGATATACAATTAATTTTTCCTTCAGGATGATGATTACAGAAATTATTGCAAAACCGTTTTCAGATTTTTCGTAATTCGATTTCTCAATACTGTGCAGGGGTGATATGTGTTTTTTTAGTGAATGATCGATTTTGATTCGACTGAACGGGCTAGCGATGTGATTTACACTTCAGTTGGATACTTATACAAATGTCTAAGATTTAAATTTAAAATATTTCGAAATTCGACATCCAAAAGGGTGAAAAAGCACAAAATTTGTTTTTCATCAACCCACGATATCTATCTAAAAAGTAGCGACATTGAGGCGTTGTTCGCGTCAGAGTGATGCTTACGTAAATATTAAAAACATATGTATGTAATTTTTTCTTTATAAGAAACGTGATTATTAAGAATAAAACTTAGTTTGTCAATAATCAAAGCAGACGATCCGAAAAGCAGAAACAAGCAGCGAGAAACAACTTATACTGGAGTTTCCCTACAGTAACCTATCGAGACGTGGTGTTGTACAACCTCTATGAGCCCAGGACACAGATATTTTATTTTTCTTTCAATAAATTTTATTTTCATGAATTATTTCAACGTTACGTGACGCAGTTGTTTGTCACTCAGGTCTAAATTCCGGGAGGTTCTGGGCTCGAATTCCGTTAAAAACTGCGTGCAAACGTTCAATTCTGACACACAAAAACTACAAAGGAGATTGAATTAGTGCAATTTACATGTAGTCTTTAAAAGGGGTAAAATTGCAGTTCGCTTTCCGCATAGGTTCCTCTACAATATCAGCTGACATATCGTCGGTATACTGCCATAGTGATTATGTCATAAATGCTATTTCGTTTAAAAACAGTATTAAATTGTAGATATTAACAAAAATGTGGTATGTTACTATACTGTGACACAACAGTACGAAACGACAAATAGACTTTAAACATGGGCAATTGTTTGTGAACAACATATACATATTCCTAGCATTTTTATATTTTTATCTAATTTTGACTTTGTCACTTTTGGCAGTAAACCGACGATATATCATCTCACTAATCTCAGGTTTGGGGCAGCAAATACGTTTCCGCGAAACCTTTACCCTCTGAAACTTTGTAATGTCAATAAAGTTAACGTGAATATTTTGAAAATATATAATTGTGGGCACCGTCACCAATGGTTGTGCACAGGGTAAACAGATGTTTCTCATTCGATTAACCTCTTACCTTAGGTGTCTGTAACTACCCCACAACGTCAAACAGGCAGGGCTAAAAATAAGGCCCAGGCGAAGTCGCTGTTAGTGGCAGGGACAAACTTAAGACTGCTTTTCGCGTGTACAGCTATAGCTACTTATCCTGCTGCAGAATATGTTCAACTAGCCGCTTGGACATTCTAACACTTGATGACTGAAGTACCAATCTTGTGTACAAAGAGGATTTTCAATTAAAGTAAACAACGAATAATACTCGCGAGCAAAGCCGCGGGGGACTGCTAGTAACTTATAAGGAGTATCACTATACAGTAATCTATCGAGATGTGCAGCCGGCCGGCTGCGTAAAATTACATAATGTAAACAGTAACTCTGGATAAAATATGTGATGAAGGCATTTAACAGCTAGCGTATTCAATAACAGTGTACTATAATTAACTGTCTTAGCTCAGTGTAAAGAGCGCGCGTAATATGCTCGTATTATGTCACAGTATAGACACGAACCCGTAACCCCACCCCTTCCACACCACAAACTTTATACAATACCTGAGTGAATGTTAAAGGCATGCTGTGATAATTCTTTCGTATGTAGTGGCTACAGTCCAAAGAGGTTTAATTTATGAGTAGGGGGGCAAAAAGAAACGACTGTTGAATTATTTCTCCGTGATCATTCTCTTTTTTCGGGAGACTGTAATATTTTACTGCATTTCACCTACTTAATTTTCGAATTTCATAAAAACCTGAACTTGATTTGTAGATATTTACATAAGCTTCATTCCTATCAAAAAATCATCTTGATATCTCAACGGGTATAAGCGGTACAGATGATTATTTGAAATCACATTTTATTTTTTTAACAGCTTTCAAGAACGAATTCCGAAAACTCCTGAAATTACTTTTTTTTTTTTTATATTTACGTAAAATTTATTTTAAAACAAAAACCAATTCAATATTTCCACTGGTTTAGGAGATAAGTGGGATGAATTAAAAAACATGTTTTATTTTTTTAATAGCTTTCAAGGAAGAATTTCGAAAAATTGTAAAAATACTTTTTAGATATTTACTTAAGCATCATTTAAAAAAAAATCACCTCACTATCTGGAATGGTTTAGGAGAAATCACGGATTAATGAAAAACACATTTTACGGATTTTCACCCCCTTAATTTTTAAATTTCGCAAAATCGAAAATTTGGCGAATATGAATTTCTTTGGGCAATATTACGAAGTTAAAAAATTTACGATAGCATTCCCGGTTGATGCGATATCAAGGATTTTTTAAAACACATTTCACCCCTTTCACCCCCTTAATTATCGAATTTCGAAAAATCCTTTCTTAGTGGGTGCTTCCCTCAAAATTTCATGGTTCTAGGTCCAGCGGTTTGAGCTGTGCGTTGATGAGTGAGTGAGTGAAGTGTCAGGACACCTCATTTTATGTATTAGGATTGACTGATTTTATCGGTAGTTGATCGGGTATACCTATGTAAGTGATAGGGTGTGTACTCGATGCTGAACTATAGGATATAACTTGAGCGTATTATATTTTGTAAACAAAATTATTTTAATTAACAACGATTTTTTTTTTTGGAAACTGATTATTTTTATTGGAAATCGATCAGGCATAACTCAGTTTTGTGTGTGGCGCATTCGGACTAATTGGAAAATATATCTGGGCTATTATATTCAACTAAAAATAAATTTTATTAAAATCGATCAACTGAAATTTTATTGATTTTATCGCAGATCGATCTGTTACAGCTAAGATTAATGTGAACATAAGAAGATACCAGTATTGGTTTTAAAAAAATTTAAATATAACAAATATAATTTTCAAAATAAATTTGTATTAATTGTTTTTATTAATTTTGTATTATTGGTTATCAGTTCATGACATGTATAATGATGTATATACGGCTTTGAGAAGACAACGGCGTCATTGGAATTTTTGAGGAGAAAAGTGTAAAAGAGAATTTTGTTGGGAGTAAATGGAAATTTTTTTGGAATAAAGGGAAACGTCGGATGAATTTTGGAAAATTTTAGATGCATTTTGGGATATTATGGGTGAATTTTGACTTTTTTGTGACTTGTAGGGCAGTTTCAAGATCAAATCCAAGAGGACGGTCATTACGTCACAACATGGCTCCACAAATCCTGACTCGAACGAAAATCCTCACTCAGAATCCTTCACCAACTTCGCCATAAACATACTACTTTAGCCTAGGCAAAACAATGTTTTTACAATAAGGATGCAATTATTCTTCAAAAATATCGTTTTTATCTTATTGGCTTCTTGTCCCTTTACTGTGCGTTATTTGTTTATTGAAAGGTTTTCTTCTTTCTCGCTTGTCTTTTAAATAGTGATTATTTTTGCATTTTTAAATCACATTTTTCTCGTTGTGGAATTTTATTTAAAAGGTAGCGTTTTGTCGTACCTCCCCACGTGTTTTTTTTTAATGTTTAGTTGAATCAATTTACATTCAGCATTGTATTATTTGTTGATTTACCTGTAATCAGTTCAGATGGGCTGTAATGACAATCCATTAGAATTTTGAATTATGATTAATTTTATTTCGATAGCACGGATGGTTATAATTGGCCCGTTTCCACATATTCATAGTATTTTTTTCGAATTTAATGCACCGGTAAATTAAGGAAAACAAACAAAATAGAAAACCGTAAATGAATTAACAATATTTTTCAAGTTATTTTATTCATTTTTCCAAAATAAAACAACAATGTAGAAAAAACTATGCAGATAAAGTATTGTGTATGAGTACAACTTTACAAGCATTTTGGCACAAGAATCGTTGAGGTCTGCGAGAAAATAATTATAGACTGCTGCCTCCAAGGGCTGTTAATGCAGCTTATTATATCTTTAACCGAGCCAATTACCCGTCTTTTCACGAGTATAAATATAGCTCAACGCGTAAATCAACTCTTGAGAGGAAAGTATTGCGTTTCTTACTTAGAAAGTAATGCTATTACGTTGTCCTGTCGTCAGATGTAATCAAAATTTTTCACAAAATTTTAATTTGGTTTTGGTTTCACTTCGTTTTTAAATTTATTCGATGTTAAACGTACCTTTGAGAAGAGTCATGTTTATTTTAGGGGTGTAGGAGGAATAGGGGATGAGAAACGACAAGGGCATGTATTAAGGAACCATTACATAATTCATTCCTGGGGTGATTTCTTAAAACCCTGGAAAACGGCAATTAGGAAGCTGTACCGGGTACCAAATAAGGCCTTTCCGAATATAAGACAAGTATTGTACCACTTCTCCACCTTATGCTCGGTTAAGGGCGCGTTTCACCTCAGATTTCAATGTCTTTTTTTATTTTTATATTTGTACCAGATATTTTTTTCTTATTTTAGACATAAATTGTGATTAAATATTCTTCTTAGGAAATTTGTGTATCTCTCATATTATTTGCGTATTGAGTCGCAAACGTCAAAATTTGCACTTTACGGTTTAATGTTCGCCACAAAAACCAACTGACATACCACACCTAAAAAATTCACAGCGTATAACAATGTTCAATGCTATGATTTGACATATAAAAACAAAATTGTATTTAATAAAAAAATGCTGAATTTTGAAATAAAATTTTAAAAATTTCAACAAATTTAAAAACTACACAAATATATATATATATTTTTTTGGAGCTTAGAGCATTACGTACCTTCCTGTTGGTGTGTGCGGATGCATGTTGTGTCTACGAAATGGAACGCTTTTTGTGGCCTGAAATTACAGATATGGTTCTCGTTTATGGGGCGGCGGAGGGCAATGGACGAAAAGCGTAACATATGAACATGGGCCAATTTCCAAACAGACTGCAGCCTCACCACATCACGTTTTAAACTGTGTAGCTACGTTTGCGAGAACGTGGACAATTTCAAGTGACACGACCTAATGCAGGGCGCAGACGGACAAAGAGGACAACCAGGTTTGAAGGGGATGTATTGCGACGTGTTGAGAATAACCCGCGTGCGAGCACACGTGACATTGCAAGATATTCAACAGCAGTCGCCGCACCACTGGCCGTGTGCTTCATGAGCAGTTGTTACGTCCTGCAGATTATCCTAAATATGGTTTCTGGAACAATACAGAACCCAACATAACTTTGCAAAATATGTTTTCTTCACTGACGAGATTTTTCCAACGTGATTGTTTACAGAATCGTTGCAATATTCATGTGTGGGTACATGTCAATCCTCACGCCCCGTTTTTTCACGGTTATCAACACCGATTCAGTGTTAATGTGTGGGAATAATTTTGTGATTCCAATGCTGAACATATTTTTTATTTGCGTAAACTACATAAAGCATTTTACTCAGCAGAGTCCAATTGCTGTATATTTATGTGTGACGTGTAAAAACACTCTAGCTACGTACATACTGAATTCGAGCATTATATTGTAATGTTTTCGTTCTCTAGTGGAACTTAACACTCAAGATAAGGGGGGAAACTCAGTCAAGAGCATTTAGGTATTCAATGACAATCTACTATTTATTTATATATTATACAATTTATCCAAAGTCAATTAGGTTTTTAAACAATTAATAATTTATTTCAATTTCAATAACTATCGATCCCTACAATAGTTATAGGAAGAGTTTAAAGGAAATACCGAAGTATAGAAGTGTATTCACTTACCACTGAATTAACTTGTTAAGCTCGGTGCACGATCTCGGAACCAATTAGAAGCGGCATCCACTCTGGCCCCTCTAACACCTTGCCGCCTCACGCCCCTCGCAGCTTGGCACCCTCGGCTCGGAGGACCATAGTCTTCAGGTGGTGTCGTTTACTGGAATCCCCTATCTGCTCGGTCGCCACGCTTTTATATTAGGCGACGCCTTGACGTCATTCGCTGTGCCCACAGCGGCATAGCTAGCTCAGTCATCGTACTTGTGTTAGACCCAGGGGGTATTGCGTGGGTCATAACAATATGAAAGATTAAAATAGTTGATATGCACTCGCCATCAACCTCATACGGTTGGAATGTTTTGGAAAGTTATGTTTATTTCGGTTCTTTAAAATATTCAAATTGTAATATATATTGAGATTCCTTCAGTTTTTTTAGATTATTCGGAAATTATGGGAATTCGGTAATTAATTTCTAAAGTAAAGTTTGTAGTTCAAGGGCAAAGGTTACGGTAGATTTCAAGATCGAGGAAGGGTGTCAGATTATTTATTGTTCTAGATAAACCTCCAGTCTTCTGATGATCTGTAACCACCTTGATCCTCCTATTTACGTGATTACAGCCGAACGATACACAAAGTACTGGCATTCAAAAGAGTTCATGTTTAACTAGTTTGTGAAAACATAGGGAAAACTACGGTGTCATAGTTCCTCTGCATGACGAGGCAGCGGACTGACCAAGCACATGACCTCTCTGCTTGGTTACAATAACAGCATAAGATACCCTAAGGGCGCAGAAGCAACCGCTTCATGGGTATGGAGAACTCAAATGACCAACATGTCCCTCGCCTTGCGATGCTACTCTATTGCAGTGCTTGCAATATCTGAAAGTTCTGTTTTAGAAAACAAAACGCACAAAAAGCAATACCTTTATGTACGAAATACTACATAGTTATGTTTAATTAAGCGGTCATCTTCTTACAGTATTTAATGAAATGCTCATCTGTGTGCTTGGCTTAAAGCTATTTTTACGTGGATTCATTAATACAAGGGATTTGAACATTAATCAAACATGAACGAAATGTATAACAAGTCTAGTATTAATGCAGCTCTGAGCGCATCTCGAACCGACTAGTCTGTGCGTAGGTCCAAACAAAAAACTTGTCAGCTCTTCTAAGCCTCTTAGCAGATACATGGAAACCTGCGCGAAACTGATAAAACATTTAAATATACCTGTAACATATTTAGTTTCATGCGTTTTTAAAATATCATGTATGAGGAATATATTGATAGAAACCGGACCACAAATACTGTATGTGTGCTATATTTAACAGCGACATTATTTCAAAGTAAATTCTTAATGCCCTGATAGATTATTACTAAAAATTCGTACGATGTGAATTGCTTTTTTTTGTTCAAAACCAATAAATTAGAAATACACCAAAAGGGCTGTTGTCGGTAACCAGTGCCCGACTTCACATCTGTGTTACCGCGTTTTTCTATTAGACTTCAACTTAACGTGTTTAATCATATGACTCTGTGCGTATGTTTTGATTGCATGTCTGTTTTGTGTGCCTGTATCCTTCCCCTTTTTATTGCACGTCTACGGTGCCTACATTTATTTCTGCGATAGTTGGGCGGAGTTAAGTGTGTGTGAGACACTGCACAGCACTTGTTACAGCAATGCAGTGGCGGCCGGCCGATGACATGAACTCAGTACTGTGAATGTAATGTCATTCACCCTCCCTCTAAATCCATATTAGTAATCATAATTTTTACTCAAAAGCGAGGTTCCCGCATCTTTCTACGCCTTTCGACTAAACAGGGGGTAGGACAGGGGGTGAGGGCCGTGCGCTAGTCGGTGGTAGCACAGAACCAGGTTTACGAAATAGAATAGGGCGGGTTGCTCAACCGAATTTAATTGAGAAAACTCCATCCGTTTATAAATATTAATTAGCGCCTCAGCGCTACAGCACGAGAGCACAATCTAACGCATCGCCACTGCAGCAATACATTGCGCCATTGCAACATCATCATGCACTAACCGGCAAATTGTTTGCTGTGTACCATGCATTTAATTTGTATTCAACCGGGTTAATTGAGTTTTCATAAACATCTGTATTTAATGAAACTACTCAAGTCACATTTCAGCTGGTGACTACACATGTCTACAGGAAATAACCAACTTAATAATGCAGTTATATTTTTTCGGCAGATGTCATGGTTCCAATCTCCCTTCCCCTACACCGCAGCATGAGGGTAATATATTTCTCACTTTGTACTTTATGAGTCATTTGATAATGATATACCCATCGTTCTGATTGTATTACGTAAAAAAATCTCATTCAACTATTCATCCACATGTTAACATATCATTTAGAAATATAAAAGTATACTTAGCCTATAAGCCATGTAGGCCAAGATCATTTTGACCTCGTTTTTTTATGTGTACATAATCTCATGTTTAAGACGGCCAGTAAAGTTGAGTAACATCCTTATTACTTTCTGATGGCCTCGTTAGAAAGTGAAATAGCTCAAAAATTATATTTTTGTGTTAAGTGTACCAATGTATAGAGAAAAGTACACTCCACCCAGTTAAAAAGAGATACAGTGCATTACGTTTACTTAAAAAAAAAAACAATATACAACTAATTCCTGATTAACAGCAAAGAACTCAAAACATACGTCACTTTATCTTAACTGTAATAATTTCACTAGATGTACACTGTAAACTTTTTAACTATGTCAAGAAGCTGTCTATGTACTCTCGCTACTGTCACATTTTTTAAAGCTAAACCCAACCATTTATAATACAGTTAACTGTAAACAGGGATTTTTTAATTGTTTTCTTTTGAGTTTGGTCATCGTATTACATTAACGATTAAGGTCAAACTTGGTACAAAAAAAAACAACTATATAAACAGTTAACTTCACTTGTACAATAGCGTTAGCAGATTTATTAATGCATTTAGTTCATAAATCTAAAAAACTACTGCAGGATTCTTACGAAATTTGGAACATGTTATAGAGGGCAGTGTGTTTTTATTTTAAGTGATCTTACTGTTGACTAATAATTAAGCGATGCTCATCCTATACTGTACGTTATTTACATTATTCTAATGTGTGCTATTTACACCATCACTACAGAAAGTGGGCTAAAAAGTTACTCTGTTAACTGTTTTTACATTCACACATGATAGAGCCTATTTCTTGTGTACGATCATTGTGTCCGATAATGATCGACAACTTATTAAAGTATGTTTTTTTTTCATTTGCCTTATTTCTTCTGAAACTTATTGTTCTGAATGACAAGCAAGCGGAGCAAAGTGTCAAAGAAGACGATTTTAGTTCAAGAAACGTAAATAATTCAAACATTACTTTTATTATACAGCAGAGCTAGGCTTCCAAATGACACTTATGTTAGCCAATTTCTGCGAGTAAAAATTCTATGCGTGACGTATTTTATATAATTTTTGTATTTTCAAATAAATATAAAACTGTCTTGAGTTATGATTTTGAGTTGCACTAGCTTGTGCTTCGTCTCCAAAATTGTGGGACTCTTGTAAAGGAACTGTAGTAATGTTGTACGGAATACTGGTCGTGCCTGCATAAAGGTGGACGCGGTACTCTCAAGGTACGGCACGCTATTGATTTCGTGTTTGAAGTCTTTTCGTGCTTGCCCGACGACACCACTCGTAAAACGGCTAGGGAAGTAACTGGACCGTAACACAACCCACAAGAGGAAAGCTTTGTAGCTGCGACTACACGTGCCTTTGCTCGATAGATGATCTACTCATACACGTTTAGTATTTATATCCTAAGAGTGCGTGGTTGATAAATAAACGCTGAAAACATCTATTGATTTCTACGCTTTTTTCGAAACCAATATGGATAAAATACTCAATGTTGCCAACTCTATCAGTAAAAAACTATACAGAATTACTAATTCGTTACGCGTAATCTCTTGCACCGCAGTTAAATGCACGAGGTTCCGGCGTCAGAGATTGTGCCTCCGAAGTTTGTAACACTGGAAACAAGTTTGTTTAAAACGTTGGCTAAAACTATTGTCTAGGATTGCTATTGTTTAATTTTCTAAAATCGGCTTCAAGAAACCTACAGTTATATATTATTGATTTTAGCGTTGAATTACGTACGACGCCCTCTTAAGACGAATATCCTCGGAAACCAGAGAAATGATAAATAAAAGCCTGCTGACGCTAGTAATGTCTTTGTATTGACGGCAAGGTAGGGAAAAACACTAGAAATCTTGTTATGAAACTGAACCTTTGATATCACAGCTATCTCAGACTTAAACAAATCTTGCTTAAAAGTTTCACTCGGAAATATGGGCAGTTATAACTCTACAAAACTGATTCTCGTTTATGGTTTCAAAGTTGGTCTAGTTTTTAAATTTCTATTCTTATATATGGAGCAATCTTTGATTTGGCTACTGAAACCGTTCTTGAACGCACGATTGACATTTAATATTACAGACAAAACTTGTAATTGTTTCAAACTAGAGTAAATAACGAACAGTCTGTGATCCATTCACAGAAGATTGATTAACAGTTAGTTGAGTTATGGTGATTCTATACTGGTATTACAGAGCCAGTGTAGTTTGTAAGTTATTTGGTGACTAATTTTCCGAACATATCTTTGCGAAGTTGTACGGCGTATTATTTTGTTAATATTATACGCTCATCGAATAAAATTTTGTTATCTCAGGCACAGAATGCAAGGTGTATCATCTACAAATGGCACTATTAAGATAAATTCCAAATTTATTGCAACCGTACTTTGTAATTAGTTTAGGGACAGTGATCGCAGCAAATGTAATTTATTAAGTTGCTTAGGATAATAAATATACCCTGCTTTAATTCCGCGTGGGTCGGTATGGTGGTCTCAATAGGCACATTACCATGAACATAAAAACTTGTAGGCAAGACATGTATCCACAGCTGAACTTTTCGGTAATATGTTTCTTAGTGTTATCGTAAATCAATGCAGTGTATTATCAGAGTGAACTAAAACATGTATTGCTATGAAGAACGTAGCCGAAATAACAATTTTACAAGTATAATTTTGTGGTGATACGAGGGAAAACTTTCATTTCTAAAATAGTAATTAGCAGAAAAATAGTTGAAATATCGACTGTATATATTTTTTGTTGCAATATCACAAAAGAGGAACTAATAAAACTCAATGTAATGGATAACTTTTATAGTTTTTTTACTAAATCTGTGTAATTTGGTACTTCTATAAAGTTTTAAAAACTGAGCAAAAAACTATGTCAGTAATATTTTTACGTTAAGAAGGATTCTTACAAAGGTAGAAAAACTGTGAAATACTCGAAATGTTATGTACAGTGAAAACCTGATAAATAATTGAAAGGAGTCCTCCCTGTGTTCAACAGCTCAAATAACGAATATATTTCGACCGGAAACTTTATTTTTTACCAAAAGTGAACTACAATATTGTTTGGAATGTGATGTACAACATTAGTAGAGTTTCCGTTAATCGCTGTGTTAGTATACCACATAGGAATTGAATGAACTGTGTCGTAACAACTTGTTTTGCATCCTCTGATCACAAAACAGGCTTTTCTTGAACGTTCTTCCATCTAATTTTTAGAAAGGCACACTTTTGTATCATTTGTCACATAACCGTGTGTCTTGTAATACTTCTCATTTTTCTGATGCTATTTAAGTCTAAAGGACGCAAATTAGTCACTATCCCGGCTTTTAAACTTCTTCATTTTGGAAAACCAATGCATCGCGAGCTGATTATAATATTAAGCGTTTTGTTCCCACTTAAATAAATCAGAGCAATATACCCATGTGCAGAGCAAAGCATTTTTACAAAAAACCAAATTAATTTTTGATAGTTGAAATGCGGAGACCATAGTGGCCGAGAAGCGCCGGTCTCCGTAACGCCAGTTACACACCGACTTATGGTACGAGAGGTACTGGGTTCGATTCCTAGGCTCAATAGAGTGTAAATTTTCGTTCGTCTAAACTGGCCACAAAAATCATTCCAATACAATCGTCTCGCAAAATTATTCGGGGCTATTCAAATTCGTCAGCTTAAAGCGGGCAAATGTTGGGTGTAGTAGCGAGGTGGAAGCCAACCAAACATTTTATAAATAAAATAAAATAGACCTTCGCCTTCCACCTAAGCGATTCGGGTTCGATTCTCGGTGGATCCAGATGCGGATTTTTGCATGAAGTAAATGTGGCGGACGTTGCCCTTGGCTGGTGGGTTTTCTCGGAGAACTCCCATATCCCCCGCCTCTTTCATTCCGTCACTGTATCACACTCATCTCACCTCACCTCATATATTTCTCGGGCCAGAAGGCGACAGGCATGTCTCACTAGTCGAGCAGCCGGTCTTCTTCCACCCACATTGTGATTATGCCAGAAGGAAAAATTGTAACTGCACGTTACATAACGTTATCTTGACTATATATGTTCCTGAGCAGTTTAGTAACATGCACCTGCCGTGTTGATGGAAAGAGGATGAAGTCACCTCGTCGAATGGAATAGCGTCCAGCCACGCCCATAACTGGGATGTCATCTTACACTGAGCGCCCGAGTAACTGTCGAGACCAAATAGGGGAAGCAACACTATCTTAGCGAATTGATCGCTGTGAGATTGTTGAGACAAGATAGGGGGGACACTACATCACTGAAATCGCTCAGGCGATGGGATTTACTCGGGTCATCGTGTCAAGAGTGTGTCGTGAGTTAATCGATCTTGTTGAACTCCCACCACTAGGGACAACCTATATGGCGAATAGCGTACAGACAATATGCCGTTGTTAGCTCTACTACAGGCTGAAATGTGACACTGCATAAAACAAGCTCGTAAATTCAGTGTCGAATCACAATGACCTCTGATCGTTAATACAACCAAAACTATACTCTTGCTACACAATACAAACACCACCTGTTCGTTTGAGTATCTTTTCTCAGTATATTTCACAAGGGTGCGGTTAAAGTTGGATTGATACCTCTCACCTTAGATATGTATTTTATTCTAATAAATCATGTTAAGATAGTTTAACTGTTGTACGTTGACAGAGTGCTGACAATAGTTTTGAATTCATACGACGTGGTGTCTAATACTATTGTGACTAACAGTCTCAGAAATTCTTTAAACTTTCATCTATTCCGAGTCGAGCGAAAAATGAAGATCCATTCACTGGAAAAGAAGTTTTAGAGAGAAAGCGGATACACGGAAGGTGATAGGATTCAATCGACCTTCCCACTGCGCCGAGTTTAGAACCTTCAAGCAATTAATATTGTCGTCTAAATTAATGCGACTAGAAACACGTTGAAACACATCTTTGGTATGGTAAGTGCTCGTCTGCAATCCCATGAAGCGTTAGATTCTTCGTGTGCGCCATGTATCCTGATCCTAGCGTTCTTCGTGCATTGAGAGATGCTGTGCGACGTTCTTGGATCAGTATGACTCTCGAACGGTTCCGGACACATGCGGAGCTAATGTCAAGCCTGACTATTGCAATCAAGCCGAAAGATGGTGTGATCTTTGGATGATTTCTGCTATGGAGGTGTACGACGAACTGCTGTTTGGTTGGATATATGCCATTGTTGGCGAATGTTGCTGAATTACAGAAAAACCACAGTTACGTAAAATGAATGGACATAAAAGGTCTAAGTCCAAGAAAATATGTGACAAAATACGAAGAAATAAACCAAGGAATCTAGGAATGGCCGTAGTCAATAAACATACTAGAAATTCCGAAAAGGAAAGTCAAAATAAACAAGGACCAAACAAGGTGCGTGAAAATGGCGCCAATAATGGACAACTACAACAAGGTGAACACAAATGAATACAAATACATAAATTGTTGTAGTCATACAACACAACGAATGAAACACGACCACGGCTGTTACGATGGTGCTGCACGCTACTATACTGGCATTTAGCAATCATCTACAAACGAGCGTATAACGTGTCCTAATGTTCCTTATATCGCGTTGAAAGTTTCGATGAAAAACACCATAATAAATCTCCCAGATCTAGCATGTTAATGTTTAAACTTCAGACGATGACGACGTTAATTTGAACGCCAGGTAGACGATGTAGCCGTTTGACATGGCATTTAGTAAAGCCCCCTTCACCCAAAATGCAATTTGTCTATCTTTCATTACATGCCAGTTTGAAGAAAAATACTGTACGAAATGTAACGCGTTACTTATATTTATTACTTTTTTGTCTATGCATTTGGCATTATGTAAAGAAACTAAGTTACAAAGTCTTCTGGGTTCTATAGAAACGCGTTCTTGTTCCTATAAGCTTATGAGTTATAATGACATAAGTATTTCTGTAGGCCTAAATGTTAGCTCATATTACCCTAATGGTACCGTGTTACAAAACACAAATAATAAATAAATTTCCATACAAAGAAATCTTGACGAACATATTTTTTTCACGCGTGTGTTTTTCTAAGAATGAATATCTGTTGCAAAAGTTTAAAAACATTTAATCATATGCAGGAGTATGAACACAATGATACAAGTTATGTGTATTCCTGTAAACGGTGAATGCAAGGAAGCACATAGAAAATTAAATTTATTTTTTTTTTAAGTTTGCGTTAGGTTGATTCAAAAACTTACGTTTTTTATTTACAAAGAGCTAAAAATGTTTAACCATGGACGTTCAGATTTTATGACGAGTGTTTGAACCGCATATTCAGGGCTTGCGAGTGACATATTTTTAAGAGCGTGTTGTTCAATTCTCTAAAATTGGAAATCCTCTTAACGCAACCGAATTTTCGTAGAAAGCCAGGTTTATTGAAGAAGTCATTTTAATATTATTTTGTTACCGAATTAATATATTTCACATGCACGCTTTGAAACTGATACTATTCTTCATGCACACCTATCTTAACGGAAATATGAAATTTAATTTTCTATCTATTGTTTTGAGAGCACGGAGAACCGTATGTCCTGGATAACGAAACATAAAATGCTGCGTTTATACTTCACCAAATATTTTCCATTGAAAGTAGTCACTCGCAAAAAAAAAGCGTAAATTCTTTAAATTCGCTAGGCATTATCAACTGGACTCTACACCTGTGTCATTAAGCTACGATTTCTTTCGTGCTTGCTTGTGATATAACGTTATCTAATTAAAATCATCTGAATCAACTAAATATTTGAAGAAAAACATTGTGATCAATTTTGTGTTTTATACATATCAAAATAAATTTATAGTATAAAGTAGAATTACTATCTAGATTAAATACATGTTATTCAAATTAGTTTCTTTGATTTTATAATTATAATCTTAAATTGTGAATTTCATACCACGCAGTATTTTCCAATAAGCTCCAACGATCCAAAAGTGGTCATGTAAAAAAAAGTAGTTTTATCTCAAAAATCAACTTACAAATCGTGCAGAATGAATCACTGATTTCTGATTTAATACCACGCAGTATTTTCCAATAAGCTCTAACGATCCAAAAGTGGTCATTATGTAAAAAAAATAGTTTTATTTAAAAAATCAATTTACAACTCGTGCAGAATGAATTTCTGATTTCTGATTTCAAAAAAATACTTAAGTAAATATTTTCAAAAAATATTTTGAAGAAAAAAGTTTATTATGTGCATACTTTAATATGAAACTGATCACTTACACAACATGATTGTCACTAGATGATACGAATAAAAAAAAAATATTTAAATAGACTAACAGCCGTATCTATAAACGGCTTTCGAATGACAACCAACTGCTATCCCCATAGAGAAAGCATTGGTGAGCAGTTGGTTGTCATTCGAAAGAGGTCTATAGTTTCGGCCCTAAGTGTACCACTTCTTACCATACTCATAGTATGCAGTGTAATGTTATTTCTAATTCAATTTATTTTTCCAATACTGACATTGATATTCCTTACATGAATGAATAAGTAGTCCTATATTAATGTACATAAATGTAACATCATAACATGTGCACATATAGGATGATTAGCCTCCATAAATAATTAGCCATTTTGCGACTTTGAAAGTAAAAAAATCATAGACTTGAATATCGCTATCGTATTTAAGACATTAATTACTAAATTCCTTGAGACAAGCACCAATAGAAATAACGCGTTATGGACGTTGCTCAATGATGCAGGAACCACAGCAGTTGCGAGCAGAGTGAAATACTAATTTCTCAACGGGAAAACAACTAACAACAGAAGAAAAAGTTTACAACGTGTGGAAATGTCAACAATCAGTGTAGTTTTATTTTATATGTATATAAGTATGTATACTCCGATTAATCTAGTGCCATGTATAATTGCTTTTGTGAACATTTGGATAGGTTAAAGAAATAAAATGCTAGCTGAGTTTGTTTGAAACGTTTGGAGGTAATAACATAAAATAAATTATATATACACTTTCGGATTGAATTTATACAATTTTAAATAGTTTCTTTAGTTTCAAAATATAAGAGTAATTCTCCTCTGCTCTACCGTCAATATAAAGAGCTGGCCATGGAAATTTCAACCAGTAAAATTAAAGTTATTGATGCTACGCAGTAAGAGCAGTAAATATGACTATAGCGTCACCTAAAACTGCATCCTACGCATTTCAATATTCGGAAGAACACACACACACACACACACACACACACACATATATATATATATATATATATATATATATATATATATATGCTGTATTGCTGTGAGCGACAAAATAAAAAAATTGTATACACATATATATTGATGAGTATTCAGAATAAACACATACATTCGTAGATATTGCGTTGGTTTTTTGAACGATTGCACAATAATATAAATTAATTGAAAGTGGATTTCGACGATGTGACAGGTCAAGTACAAAGAATGTTTGCTACAAATTTTATAAAACTTTTTTGTCTTATCACGTTGATAACGTAACCGTTCGTTATACTTAATTTTCCAGAACGCAGCGAAAATAATAACGACTGTGTCTTTGATAAAGCGAAAAGATAACATTGATAAGTGTAATACTCTTATTGCAATAGCCAACGTAAAATTAGCCTTGATTTATATAGAGTTATGCGGGTTGCATACATGCGCCTGAAACACTGTGCAGCCTGACTTTGTTACTTCTTGCCCTTATTACCATTTGTCAAAACTCATTAGAGTATATTTATGTCAGACGACTTTCTATTACTTACAACTATAGTTCTGGTAGCTATATAAAGTAAGGATGAAATATATAAACGGGCGAAATTATTTCCAGACTGGTGACTTTAAGGCAAGTTAATCCTAATTTGAAATTCAAATTGTAATAATCTACAGAATTTTTCAATGTGATGGAAAATGCAATTGTAAATAATGTATTAACCCCGAAAAATTTCAACAAATATAATACCATTTAACTGTGGAAATTTTCGTCTTTTGAATAACTATATTTTTAAAACTAAAGGTAAATTTTCTAACACGTCATAAATTATTTTCTTTAAATAATAATTTAACATATTTGCATTTATATGAAAAAAAGTAACTGTCAGTATAATATTAATAGGTCACCACCAACGAACATACGAGTCTTGAGTCAATAATTTCGGGAAAAGTCTACTAGCACAGAATACACAATGGTCGCTTATCGATTCCTGCTTCCATTCTAGCGGGAGGAATAATCAAACACATTGGACGGTTACATGGGAGAAAAAATGTCAGGCTATTTTACTTCAGTATTCGGCAACATTATGGATGAGTTCATGGGCACTGTAATATCTCGCCAAATATACTGTACTAATTCAAGGTGTTTAAATGTAATTTTATCATTAGTTACTTCGTAAAACTCATATTTGTGTATATTTATACAGCCTAACGTAGTCTTCATTTTCGGGATAAAAATATTGATGCATTAAGATTAAAAACATTCGTTCTGAGAAAACTACAACTGCATGCTGATTCTCAGTTATCACTCATAACACAAGAAAAAAATATGACAATGTATTAGCAGTTGTTTATCAGATTATAAAAAGCCAGTTTTATAAATAAGTTATTTTTTACTAAATATATTCCTCTGAAAACACTCTTACCGACGTGGATCTCTGTACAGGTAAAAAAAACTGCATGTTCTAAAAAGTTTAATATTTCGAAGCTTAAGTACCTTATTTTCTGGATAATTATAAGCCTGTTGAATAATATTTATAACTTCAACTCAAAAACTGGTTCGCATATAGACTTGTAGATTAATTGTATTACTATCTACTGATTTTAATTATTTTTATTTATTTACTGACGTCGTTATTACTGTGGCGGAGTTAAGGCACTAGCCATTCTGTAAAAAAGAACTTGGGTTCAACCATCGAAATTGGTCATTCATATTGCAGTGTTATTAACGTCGTTTAGAGGTTAAGAGGATGTGAAAAAACAAATTTACGTTGAACAGATTACGTATTATTTAAGGTTTGTGGATTTAAGTATAGTAAAACTATAAAACGGCAGTTCCAGAAAAAAAATTATAAATTTCGTGAGCAAGAATTTTGTGAATGTGATACGATTTTTGATGGCCTATTAGTCCGTGGTGGCATAGGATCGACAGGTTTCTAACCACATCGAATTTAATACAGCATGCATATCTTTATCAGTGATGTAACATTTTGTTACCTTTCGTTCTAGCGCAAGAGATTATAACGTAAGTAATGCGTCACACTGGCAATTATTTGCTTACTAGATAATCTAAACATTTTATAAGAACGTACTTTTAAAATTCTATACAGTGGATGTTACAAAACTTGTATATTTTATATTATATTAATATATTTAGACGCTTATTACAATAAAAGGAAAACAG
Organism: Medauroidea extradentata; assembly: GCA_003012365.1. Lineage (NCBI taxonomy): Eukaryota > Metazoa > Arthropoda > Insecta > Phasmatodea > Phasmatidae > Medauroidea > Medauroidea extradentata. The sequence continues at coordinate 21,099 of PNEQ01080887.1, forward strand.
TATTTCACTTGCATATATTACCATGCTAATGGGATCACTCATTTGAGAAACAACAGAAGTCAATTTTTTACCGCTTCTTGGATGAAGGATCACAATGTTCAATAATTCTAATTGGATAAAAGAATGAAATTCTAGACCTGCATAAGTAAACAAACACATATTATTATACTAAATTCCTATAATATTCGTCGATCAGTTATGTCTGGGCAGATTGAGAACAAACTTTTGACGCTCTTGTGTAAAATAAATAATATTGCTTTCTTCTCTGTCAAGCCAATAGGGAAAAATTCAAAATTTCTATGAACTGCGGAATAATAAACATCGATGGCTCGTTTAGGTTGGCTACTCAAAGCGAGTTGTTCGTAAATAGTTACTGGTTGCGAGAGGTCAAAATCTGATTTTTACATACAGCTCTCTAGGCGCATATCGCAACACATGGCTTATGCTACTTGTCCTAGCTCTAAGGCCCATGTTCAATTCCCGAAAATAGAGCTTCCAACTTTTTCTGGAGACCCCAAACAGTATGAAAATTTCTCAAACTCATTCTTCACACTTATTTCCAACCATCCAGACTTGACAGCTGTTGAAAAGTTATATTTTTTGAAGTCGTATAAAGTGGAACCATTTAGTATGATACAGTCTCTGCTAATAGCAAATACAAACATTGAGATTGCCTGGAAAATGCTGGTTGATAGATTTGAGAATAAAATATTAAATGTTTCGCTTCATGTGGATACATTGATGTATACTCCTTCAGCTTCAAGTGACTCTCCCACATCATTGAGAAAGTTGATAACCATCATCACAGAAATTGTAGCTGCACTTGAAGCCCTGGAGGTACATGTGGGAATTAGTCTTGTTACCGCTTCTGTGTCAAAAAATTAGATACCATACTTCAAACACAGTGGGAAATTACATTGAGCAACAATACTCTACCTACCTTGACTAAGTTTGCTAATTTTCTTCAAAAAAGTTGTCAAGCACAAGAAGTTGTTCTATATTCTCGTCATGGTACACTTTTCACTCAATTTTTAGGTGACTGCAAATCAAACATAACTGCACGTCAACAATCGTCAAAGACATTCATCACAAGTTCTTCTGCACAAAATTATCTCTGTAATAACGACGAACAACACTCTCTGTACCAGCGTTCTGAATTTCTAGCCTTGCCCCCAAAAGAATTATACTAGGTGGTCAAGTCACAAAATCGGTGTTTAAATTGTCTGCAGCTATCTCATCGCTCTAAGACTTGTCGCTCCAAAGCGAGCTGCCAGGCATCATACTTTAATTCACTTCCATGAGAAGTTGTGATCGTCTCCACAACCTTCCAAGTGTGATAATGTTTTGCCTGCCTCATCAACGCCACATGTTTCACACTCAGTGGTTTCTCCAACTGGATATCTTGCTCGCATTACTTACATAGAGCTGCTGTCAACAGTTCTGATCAACATTCCATGTGTTGAGGGAGAATCTCACACTGTTTGAAATATTTTGGATTTTGTTTTGCTATTCAGTCCAGGTTCATCACCGTGAGTTTGTTAGACGTCTTGGACTATCTCAACGTAAAACCTCGCTACCAGTATACAGGCTTTCTAAAACGCATTTACAATGGTATAAGAGGGTTGCAGAGTGCGTAATCTATACACTAGGTGCAGTAAGTCCTTGGCTGGCACTGACAGCATTTCTTCTGCCTAATATAACCACAGTGCTACCTACAATTACTCTCGATGCTAACAGTTACTGTCATCTTCCACGTCTATGTCTTCCTGACCAAAATTTTGGTATTCCAGGAAAGGTTGACATTCTGATCTGGCGAACCTATTTCCTTATGTAATTTGCAAAAAGATTATCCGCCAAGGGGAAAACCTGCCTGCTACCATTTCTACGGTTTTGGTTGGGTAATCGTGGGTAGGGTTCCTTCTTCTGTCTACACTAAAATTATATTTCCGTTGCAGGGCCTCTCTTGATGAGGCTATGCGTCAATTTTAGGAAATTGAAGAAATTTCAGTGCTTTTGCCTCCAAACCCTGATGATCGTAGACGTGAATACATTTTTGGAGGTTTATGTTGCAGAAAGAAAAATGGTAGTTACAGCATGAGATTGCCCTTTAAGGGTTCCAAACAAACATTCGGAGAATCCTGTGTACAGGTGCTTAATAGATTATATATAGCACGGAATAAAGAATGACCAGATGTTCTTCTCTGCAAACAAATTATGCAGTATAAATGGACGATTTCATAAAACAAAGCCACATGTCGTTGGTCCCAGGGTATCAGTTAAGCAAAGTGTCTCATTACATTCCACGACATGCTCTGCATAAACCTGACATTAAAACTACCAAGAGTAGTTTTTAGTACCTCAGCAGCTGTGGGCTTTCTTTGAACGATAGGTTATTCACTGGATCGAAACTACAGAAAGATGTACTTGATATTTTGCTTCGCCTTAGAATTCATTCTATAGTTTTTACTGCCGATATACAACAAATGTACACACAAATCCTTGTTGATGAAAGTGATCGTGATTACCAGCATGTGCTTTGGAGATCATCCCTCCATCGCCCAATTTGCGACTTTCGATTGAATAAAGTCTCCATTCTTGGCCATTAGAGTGCTGCACCAATTGGCAGCGGATGAAGGTGACGACTTTCCAAAGGCAGGTTTAGTATTTATGTCGGACATATAAGTTTGATAATGATGATGTTTCGGGGTCACTACTACACAAGAAGCACTGGATCTGAAAAAAGAACTAATTTATTTGACTGAAGCAGGTAAATTTCACCTGCGAAAATTATTAACAATGAACATTCGTTGCTTGCTTGGCTTCCATCCGAAATGAATCAGAGAAGTACACCTTGGAAAACGACGGGTAATTACCCACTGTTAAATTATTGGGACCTCAGTGACATGCTACTCTCTTCCGCCCCTACATAACTGAGTGTTCTGTAGAATATAGTGAGTGTATTTAGCCCTCTTGGGTGGCTCTCTCCATTTGGGTTCTTTGCAAAGTTTTTGATACATCTGTGAGCGTTGAACATTGATTGGGATAATACACTTCCTCCTGATGTGGTGCAGACATGGGAGCAGTTTCAAGCTGGAGTTCCAGCTCTTACTGCCTTTTGAAGAGGAATTGTCTCTCCAACTACATGGATTTTGTGACAGCTCCGAAAGAGGCCATGCTTCTATGATATACCTGTGTGTTGTCCATCTGGATGGTCATATATCTGTTCACTATCTCCTCGGTAAATTCAAAGTTGCTCCTTTAAAGAAAGTTTCTTTATCGTGCCTTGAACTATGTGGGCACTTTGTTGGCCAAAGCATTGCATAAAATATCACAAACACTCATAGACCATTTCTCTGTCGAAAAAGTCTACACCTGGACAGATTAAACTGTTATTCTTCATTTGATTTCTGTTTCCCCCGGTTGTTGGAAAACATTCGTTGCTAACCGGATGACCCAAATACAATCTCACATCTCTGTAGCCTTATGGAATGATGCACTGTCTGCTCAAAATCCAGCTAAATGTGCCTCCAGAAGTCTGGTTCCTCTAGAACTGATTGACCATAGCATGTGATGGTCAGGCCCATTATGGTTGCAAGAGTCTGCTGAGAGGTGGCATTCACTTCCATTCACTACAAACATGATGTCAGGAGAAGAATGGAAGTATGTTGTGCTTAATTTGTCTGCTGAAAACCCTCACTTCAGAAGCCTACTGAAGAGATGTTCAACCTTAAAAAAGGTGCAACGAATTATTGACTGGTGCATCAGGTTTGGACAGAACTATTGTTCAACCCAAAGGCGTAGTGACCAATTTACTCCAGTTGATTTATCATTACCCTTAGCGATACTGGTCGGATCTATTCAGCAAGCTTCCTTTGATGATGAGCTACACAAATGGGCTAAACACAAACGGTTATCCTCATCTGCTCAACACAAACTGTTATCCTCATCTGCTCAGAAACTAACACCCTTTTATCGATCCAAATAGTATTCTCACAGCTGGGTGTAGACTGCATCGCTCTGACTTGTCATTTGAGGTTAAACGATTCGATTAGTTTTTCAAAGAATAAGTCACATCGCAGAGCTGCTTATTGATCATGTTTATGAAGAAGTCCTACAACCTGAACCTCGTACTCTTCAGTCATTGCTCCTCAAAGAGTTCTGTGTCCTTGGTGCTAGAAACTTGATCCAACAAACTGCGAATGTATATGAAGTTCTTCAGAGCACAACCTAAAAATCTTACTCCATCAATGGCCAGCCTTCCTACCAGTAGAGTGTGTGAAGCCAAACCATTACTGCGTACTTGAGTTGTCTATGGAGGCCCTATATAAATCACAATGGGTAGACTACGTAAACATCGAGTGTTCCAATTTTACACCGGTCTCTTCTTTTGCTTCTCCGCCAATGCAATATAGCTGGCACTCGCCTCAGACCTTACCACAGAAGCCTTCATTACTGCCTTTCGTATGTTTGTCACCAAGTGAGAATATTGTGCCCATCTTCATAGTTGGTGTAAGCCAGCATTGTTCGGAGCTACAGGAATTCTTGACCCAGTCTGATACCATTCGCTGATTTGTCGATCAACTGGCTGACTTCAAGGGGTCATGACATTTTAACCACCTCTGCACCTCACTGTGGTGGCCTTTGGGATGTCGGCATCAAGTACACCAAGTCTCTGCTAATCAGGAGAATTGACTCTCAACTGCTCATCTGTGAAGAACTCCAAACAGTGTTGACCCAGATAGAGGCAACTTTAAACTCTTGGCCCCTATGTGCTGTCCAGTGACCTTAATCAATTATCTCCTTTTACCTCCATCCCCACCACCTGGCCACTCTTTGACTCTGGCCCCTCCTTAGATCATTGTTGACGCAGATTTCACTGACACCTATGAACAGACTTAACTACTGTGCCTTACTACAACAAATCCAGCAATATTTCTGGAATTGGTGGCACCTGGACTATCTTCACCAGCTCCAGTTCAAACAAAATTGGACACAGAATGAGGACAGTCTTAAGGAAGGAATGTTGGTTCTCATCAAGGACCCAAATTCACCTTCTTTGCAATGGTGTTTGGGACGAATAGTTCAAATGTTTCCATGGTGATGATGGTGTCGTGCGCGTTATAAAGTTCAGCAGTCAACAAGGAGTTATCACCCGACCTTGTGTAAAACTCTGCCCACTCCCTTCTCCGTAGCTTTAAAATAGTTATTTCAAGGTGGAAGGGGGGCGGTTTAGACCAGTGTGTTGTGCAGATAGAGACTGGCAAAATATACTGACACTTCCCGCCTTGATTCTTCTGTGTTCTTTACGCCACTGAAAAAGGCATGCTGGAAATAATAAATGAAAAACAATCTTGTGAACTCAAGATGGCGTCGAAATAGCTTTGCTGTCTCGTCGTGTTAATTTTGTTTCAGTAGATTGTTCAAACACAAATAATGTGAAAATACAAACGAGCGGAAATTATGTTAGGTAAGTTGGTATAGTAAGACGACTTCCATAGCATAGTCGGCTGTGCACCGGCTTACGGAATGATAGGTGCTGTGTTCGATTCCCAAGCCTGGCTGAGTGTAAATGTATTTTATTTGTTCGAAATAAGAATTGTCTCATGGCATCTGCTCAACAATTGCTTGTGGACAGACAAGATCATTAAAGAGGGGAATATTTGGCTAAGTGTAAGTGAGGTGAGAAGGTTTTATGGAACTTAAACAAATCGAGGTCTAAAGAGTCGACGAGGGCGAAGTGAGGTGAACAGTCAACATATCATCCATGACCGAGCCGTGATTTGAATCCAAGACCTCTTGCACCATATATCGGCGCCTAGCCGACCATACGTAGGCTGGCTTATCTCAGTAGCGTTTAGGTAGTGTGAAAATAAGTGCTGAAATAACTGTTGTAGACAATTGTCATGAGGAAAGTCTATTTGTTGGTTACGTTCTCAGATCATAATTTACAATGGCAGTGAGCGAACTGTCGATAAGGAAATAACATTGGCAACTGGATTTCCAAGGATGTTCACTATAAACGTACACTTTTTTAGTGTATTGTTACTGGGTATGGTTACTTTAACTGTGAGATATTTTACATTTTTTCTTTTCGTGTGACCGTCCGCTGGACCACACAATGTTCCTTCCAAACTGCGACGTTATTGCGATGAACAAGGAATGGCAACGTAACTGTTGCACTCTTGCTGGATATTGCGTCCGCCTGTTCGCAGACATTGCGAAACAAAGTAAACTAATATATCTCATTCACGTTGTTCACCGACGATTGCAAATTACTTGTCGTTCGACCAAGTCGTGGTGCGCATAAACTTTCAAGCTTCAGCCGAAGTATACCTCCGCTGTTCCCATAGTCTCCCGAACAAGTGTTTTCTCCCGCTTTAAAATTTCTCCCGGTGAGCTTCGTTTGGCGTGAGTTAATAAAATATTGTGTTTATTAAGTTAGTGTGTTAAAGCAACAAAACTGTTCAAATAAATTTAAAAGGTATCGTAATATTTCTAGTCATATTTATTTCACTCGACACAAAATTTGTAAAATCGTGTACGTCATCGGCGTTGCATTACATTCTGATCATCATTATAACTGCACCACTATAGAAGTTCACAAACTTCATCAAGTGTAGATGGGTTACAATTATGCGTTTTACAAGAATTTAGTAATGACCACGGATAATGTTTTTGTGCTATATGGTCAATTGACGCTTCTGCAGATGTTAAGTTCATAGATTATCAAGAGCAAGTAACTAACTATCCAATTACTACCAGTTAACTAAAAAGTCTATTTTCCGTGATATTGGTACAATCAATCACAACTGCTTGAACCAATATCTTTAAACTTATACAGTTTGTGCACTGCTGAAATAATACTTCCCCAAATATTACTATTTCACAAAATTTTAGACCCACAGCAGTTAACCCCTAGTTAAACAAAATTTAAAAAAAGTTATTATTTTATAATATCTTCATTAGTTCTTGAAATACGCAAATAAATAAAAAAATAAAAACTACTCAGGTTGTACTATGTTACAAAATAACGGACTGTATGTTTTTAAGAGTACAAAAATTAATGCATGAATAATGAGCATTCCCACTATAAAATTTGGTTGCTATTGGTTTATAAGTTATGATTATTGCACAAAATATAAATTTATTTATGATGTGCTATCTTCCAACAAGGAAGGCATACATGTATAACGCTGCTCAAGACAAAGCTAATATGACGAACTCTCAAAATATTAAATTTATGTACATTTGGTCCTGTAGTTCCCGAAATATGTTGACATATATTTGTATAAAATGGCCAACATAAAATAATTAACTTTTTCAGATTCATTACTTCGACATTAAACTCTCAAAACATACAATTTTGTTTCAACAGGTAATATTGTTCCTTAAATATTGCAAAGACAGACTTTTTAAAATGGAAGTAATTTTAAAAATACGCACTAAAAATTACAAAAATAAATATATCAAAAGGGATCCAAACCATATGCATGTACGGATACCATAAAATTTAGTTTACGTGTTCAAAATATATTATTAGAAAACTTGAAGACTGGTATAACGAGAACTCAAACAAATTCTCCAGCATAGCGGCCTCGAGCAATTTCAAACTTTATTCGCGAGTATTTTGTCTGGTTTGGTAACACTTAGCAAGAGCACCTCAACTATAAATTCCACACTTTACACAGCCACGGAGTGAAAGTTAATCTGAAACAGTTGTTACTTTGTGACCATGTGTTTAAATTTACTAAATATTTCTCGTGCTATTGCCATGTTGCTGTTCTCTTTTTTATTCATTCCTTGTAGTTTAAATGCCGTTGCTCATTCTAGATTTTACATAGGTGTGCCGTGTGATAAAACAACTCATATTCCCTGACCTTATAAGCGACTGTATTTTTCTCAATAACTGTGACTTCTGGTACACAACCACTTTATATTGGTCTATTGAATTTTTACAATCACGTTTCATATACTTACATAAATGATGTACAGGAAGATTATTTTCGTATGTTATACTACATAAATATTATTAAAAAAATTTATCACGATGGTTGCGGTGAGAATAGTTTTGAAGCCCCATATTTTGTTTGAAGCATTGGAGAAAAAAAAAGGCCAAAATACTGCTGCAGTTTGCTTAACATTTTCTGGATCCTTTTGAACAACAAAATTATCGACGCGAAATGGTTTAATTATGGCGTATGGGGTAGTTGTGCAAAAATTATAATGGTGAAATTATTGCAGTACTCGGCATTCAGGTAAAACATTCTGGCACACTTCAGTGTCAGTTAAGATTACAGTTTATTTCTGGTAGTGTTTTGAGGAGAGTAAAGGTAAGTAAATAAAAGAATTACTGGACTAAAAACGGAAGGAAAAAAAATACCTGGCTGGAAGACTGGGCGAAAGAGTATCGTATATTAAGTATTAATGAAGTCCTACCTGTAAACGATACCAGAGAGAACTTGTCAGTTTACCTTAACTGTTCACTTCGAAGTTTCTAGACAGACACGACAAACTAACAGGGCTCTGCGCGTACCAAACCTTATCTCCTGGCTAGAGGTTTCTAGGAATCACGAACGCTCGTACAGAAAAGGAAAGTATTCCCAGATTTCCCGTCGGTGTGTCCGTCAGTTTTGGGCTACCCCGACAACTACTCTCTCGCGAGGATCCGAATAGAAACACGTCTGTATGTAAAGAGAATGTAAAATTAGTTTTGAAGCCGCGTAATCCTCAGACTGAGAGGAATCTGACAGTAGTGCTGCTGGCGTGCATGTATAGCATGACGTGATGAACGTCTTGCCGACCTCTCACGTCGTTTCCTACAACCTCCTTCCAGCAAAGCAGCCAAAAGTTATACTAAAACTACCGGAAAATTGACATTTATTTCGCCTCCTTATGGAAACTTTTAATTCCGATTATGGTCGAAACAACGCCTGCTTTCGACTCCAAGAACTCTCAAATCATTTACACCACACTGCACACAAGATTCCCAAAACTTTTTTTAATTACGTGGAGGAAAGTTCTTTTTATATGCCTCTGTTCAACTGTTCAACTAAAATGCCATTCTACAGAAGACGTTATAGAAGGTAGAGATACTTCCCAAGGAAGGTTTTCAAGAATATCTTAACTCTTTAAAAGGATGCAGAAACTGGTGACATCCTAAATTGGTGAGGCATGCTACATTGAACATCATTGGTGTCGGTGATGTTGCCCCAGGCTGTGTGTCGGCGTCATTTGTGGCCGATACTTCTGGCAGAACATAGCTAGTTTGGTGACGAGGGGTTCCGGAGCGAACTAGCAGTGTTACGGCGTTCTGGCGTTTATCAAAGTCCCGAGGAAAACTAAGCGCGGCCGATGATCAGACTAGTGGGGGGGGGGGGAGGTGAGACGGTTTTGCAGTCGTTTAACAGCTAGGTCTTAGCAGTCGAATTACACTAGGAGCGCTGTGGATCGACGAGCTTTTGACATCACGTCTCTATTGGTGAATAGGCCTATGCTACTTTCTGCTTTTGGTGGCAGCTACTAATGATAGTGAACTTTAGAACTATTGACTTTTTAATGTGTGCGCATTGTAACACAATGTTATATGAACTATTTTACACATGATTTAACGTGGTTGGTGGCTGCAGTCAGAGGTAGGCACTTTATACTGAAACTAGTTAAGTGGTTACGGTAATAGTGAGGGTTACCGTTAATGAAATATGTTTATCTAATTATGGCAGCTTTACTCTACATAGTTGAGAATACGTACTACTACAAAGTTATTCTACATAATTATATGTATGAGGAGAGCAGCTGTTAATTACGTTATTGTTATACTCTATGATGGGTGACCCTTCGAACTGCTGGAAGGCTTGAAGGAGACAGACCCCGATTCCCCCGATACTTTTTACTATATTGCCACACTTCAGTGCAGGTGGGGAGAATCGCTGAGGCCCTTGTCTTGTGCAACTACCGACTTAATTGCACTGCCATCGTCGCTAGTCCGTCCTACGGGCGATGTTTTGGTAAGCATAACAGCATGCACCAGTTAAGAAAAAAATAAACGTGTCGTACATTTATAAACACGTTAAACAGCCGTTTATCCATCCTCCCAGCCAAATGTATGTGCCGGGAGAGGTATATGGGGGAATGGTTTAAAAACACTTGCACAGCCGGAATCGAGGTAATTTTGGCTCTACTCGGCCCGTCTCGCTAGTTTTCAAACACATCGTTTAAAATTGCTGAAAACGCCACCGTTTCTAATTTCTGGTTAGGAGCTGACATTCTGTAGTTTATTCTTTTTGAGCCGTATTTGGACTTTTTGATTAATTTTAAACGGAATAATTGTTTAAATTGAGGTTATTGAAAAACCTAGTTTCTCGGAGAGGACATGTTATATATGACATGTATTTTTCAGTCAAATATTGTGTATGTAAAACAATATATACATATATATATTCTGTTTGAATGTAGATGTGGTATCAAATAAATTTTATTATGAAAGAAAAATTATAAGTTTATTTTCAAAAGAAGATATCTGCTAATTTATGGTGAAATCATTATTGCCAGTTGACTTTCTAATACATTTATATTTGTGTTGAGAACGTTTTCCTTCTTTGACGTATTTGCCAGTACCGCGGTGGTTTGGCGCATCATTTTGAAAGCTGTGCCGACTGTTTCCATGAATAGAATTACATGTAGTCGGAACCCAGGGATGCAGAGTTTTAGAAATTATATTTTTCATCGCTAAGAATAAATCTTCGGTTATGTTACGTTTTAGCATTTATCTGCATTTACCAAATAAAAACTTTTAAAACTGGCACTTGTTTGAGCTACTTTTAGAAAATATAAATAGCAATATCACGTGTGTAAACGGTTGAACTAGAATAACTTAAGATTCCTTATACGTGACCAATGTAATTTCACTAACCGAAGCGCCGAAGGAAAGTTTGAAAGAGTATTATAGAAATTTATCGTGTTACGCACGTGACCGTGAACGTTACTTACCGCAAGTCAATATAATTTTGCACGCTAACATGCCGGAATTACGTATCTCTCTACATAAAAGCCTTTTCGTAATTTATAATCGTTTGGGTCGAACTGATTTATTTTAGTTGCTTAATATTTTGTTAGTTCTAAGTAAAATACTAGAATCACAATGCTACACAGTTTGTTAAGTTTTAGTATTTGTAAACATTTATTTTCAAAATTCGCTCATAAGCGGTCTGTGATGTTTCAGAACCTTTAGGATTAGCCGTATACTCGGTCTTTACATGTGCATAGGCAACATACTTGTTAAGTATCAAATCAGTGTTTATTGACCATGCGTTTGTGATCTGATGATAATAGTGAGTTCCTATGTTAACATGAGTAACACAATAATGCATTAATAAGAAATAACAGCAACTGCTCGTATTTAAGTAAAGAAAAGTTATTTTCAGAAACAAACTTGGGACAGAACAGAACTTGCTCTCATATGTCTAAAGCCATGCATATCCAACCCATTTGATTTCAAGTAGTTGTTTGAAGACAAAATCAATAAATAAAAATTTACACAAGGTTACGAATCTGCAAATAAATTAGAAATTGACAGTATATTATGAAAATATAATTTTCTACCATTTTAAAAGTAAAGTTTTAACCAGAAATCTAAGGAATGATTTTGTAGTATTTATATGATGTTTATAATTTTTGCCTAAATAAATTTAGTCGAAATCTTTACGTAACTCTATGAATATTTTGAAACTAGCGTGGTTACGTAACTTAATAACTTAATAACCACTATATGATAATAGCCGAGTATATTTGGAGACGTGAAAGATATTGAACAGCAGCCAAATATAAAGTGGCATTATCATATTATAATTCGTTTGGGTTTACTCGTCTAATGTAAATAACTAACAACATTTTGATTTCATGGTCTTTCCCATACTTGGCAGATTTTTAAGTTACAGACAAAATAGAAGTGAAGTGATATAGTTTCACGGCCCCGTAACAACGAGACTCTCGCCGACGAGTGTGAAGTGAGGTGAAGGGCCAACACAACGCCCATGCAAGAGCTGGGATTCTAACCCAGGACCTCTTGCACCGTATACCGACACCTAACCGACTGCGCTGTGGAGGCCGGCCGGACAAAATTGAAAACTTCATGTTGTAACTTCTATCTCTCTTACATTATCGGAACTGGAGATTCAACTAGATTTGAAATTATTACCATGGTAATAATGCATGATTGCAGTTGTGGAAATAAATGTTCAACTGAGCTCCACTTCGCAGTAAAACAAAACTGGCATATGCGTTCAAAAAACGAAACATTCGTTTGTAAAAATCAACACTCCAAAGAAGCGTTTTGTTAGTTTTATTATTTTGGCTAAACGTGGGTACAACATTCCTTATTATAACATTACTACATGTTTTGGACGAAGGTCATGAAGCACGATACGAACCGGAACCCGTAAGTTTCGTTAAAATTATCGTGTACATAAATTTTGGCTACGAACTTTAATAACTTTAAATATAATTTATAACGTAACCTAGCTTCAAAGAGTGTATTATGTTTAGGCTAACAGTATTTTTCGATATCAGGGCCAATATTTATTGCAGATACGAAAATTGTTTTATCAGTATTTTATATTTTAGAATATGTAATAAACGTCATTGCGAAAACTATTCTGCAATAATAATTAACTTTTGTGTTTTGTTATAAGTTAAATAAAATGAGGATATGAAGGCAAACGTTTTAGTTCTGTTCCTTTCACGCGCGCTCAAATATAATGACATGGCTTGTCACGTCAGTATCCATTTGCTGGGGCTATGCTCTAACTGGGTTCCAGCTAGTGTTGGTTTGTTTGGTGAAATATTGCCATCTCTTGTTATACTTATAAACAAATGGTAAGTTGAGAGAAGGCTTTCGGCGCTTCTTGCACTTAACAGCGTGTTAAATATTGTTACAAACTCTCAGACCGGTTACCAATTTACATTAAATTCATACTGTTTCGAAAATTGCTTAAACATGCGACAAGAAAACTAAAATTACACATGCGTTTGTTAAAGATAAAACAATATTGTTTAAACCAATAACACACATAATATAACAACAAAATCAATTGAAAATAAATAAATAATCTAATGTGCAGATTCATTTATAACAAATACTTCCGTTCACGTTTGGAATTTCACACAATTCTGTAACAGAAAAGACAACATCACGCCCAACCCTCGGACGACATGAGCAACGCGACACCCATAAAGAACTATTTTGGAGAAACTATAAATTAAAAAAAAAATAATAAAAAATATAAAAATGTATTAAAGTTTTAAAACGGTGCTTATTCCAGTGTTAGTTCATAAATAATACTTATTTTTAGTAATAAACATAACTCTAACGAGAAATACCAGTCGGTTGGAAATTTGGTTGTTCCAGTAGCATTTAAAATGCATATTAATTTATAAATGGAATTTCAGGGAAAAAAATGTATTATAAGTACGATACTCTAATAAAAGGTAAGCGGGGTGCGTTGTCAACTAACTGCTAAAGAACATCAGAAAATATGCCTTAAAATAAACACGACGCAAAGAACTTTAATATTTTGTAAAATATGTTACTATCAAGTGTTTTCGCAAATCTGTATTCAAACCGCATAGACTACGTATATTATTGTATTGACAGACGTAGTTTTTTCCCTGCGCATTTACGTGACGCTTCTAGACATACGCAGGAATAATTCTGTGTTGCAACTGACGTTTTTGTCCTGTATATAACCAAACAGTGTTACGTAACTCCTACGTGTATTCGGTGTTCAGTATAAGGTTTTAAAAATTTACAGAAATTTCCGCGTGGCAAATGTCAATGAGAGCAAGGGTACTTATAAATAAATTCACGATCACGTGTGAAGCGTGGCCTTGAAAATGTATAATTTGAACTTCATTGTTATGGTAATGCCAAATAGTTTTATAATGATTTTGATAATAAAATGTAACAAAAACTGAAAATCAACATGGAAGAACCACTACACTGTTTTAAGAGAAATATAAAGTTTTACCATAATTTTATCGGATTTATAAACTCAATGTTTTTTTTACATGGATATACAGAAAATTATTACATATTTTCCCATAAAATATGCCAAAATCAGTAAGAATTTTTCTGTAGGTTTACAAAAAGTATTTACGATTGTCCATTGTACGACTGCTCACAATCTAAAATTATTCCAAATAATTTGAAAATATATCATTCATGTTCTTAGCGCCAACGGGATAAAACTACAGAGCTGGTACTGCGGTTATAAGCAATATAAACATTTAATTGCATGCGTAAGCAGCAATCATTAGTCATCCGCTAATATTTCCTGTTCTTACTTGAAATCTTGAATCAAAATTGCCAAATGTTGGTGTATCTGTTTAGATAGTGTAACTATAGGTAGACAGATTGCCACATGACTGATTTGTGTTCGGCAGGTATTTTGCTATAACTCCAACGGTAAATATTCCGAACTTTAAGTGCGTTTTATGTTCACATAACTTTAGAAGAACGCATTCTCGATCCGATGTCCGGCCACCGGAAATTCGACTCTTCATTGCTTTCCGAAATCTCCCCAGGTGAATGCTGGGAGGGTTCATAAATGTAGACCATGTCTGATTACTTCCCAGTTATCAGTCCGTCAAATCAACTATTTGTGCCTCTAGCGGTCTCTGTGCCAACTAAGATCAGATATTTTCCCAGGATATTCTTTAACTTAAGCCGCTCTTCCAACACGGTTTACTGAAAGCTGCCAACTCAATATCTGTGACTTTAGTCTGAAGAACTGTCTTCTCCATTTCGTGACTTTTTCTTAGCTTAGATGAAACTAATGTAGTATTAAGTTGGTTTAATCGATATTTATTTGCAATTCCGTTTAAAAGATGAGTCTAGACCTAGAGAAAACTTGTACAGAATTAGCACCACATACCACCAATTACGTTCACAGCAGATAATCACTTTCCCTGTACCTCATTCTTGTCATATAATTCGTATTTTTTAGCATTCTTTCATGTTGATAGAATTTTTACTTACAAATAATGTCATTACTTCATTTTAAAAACACAAAACACTGGTGGAAAACATCATAAAACCAAAATATTACTAGTAATACACTTGTGGCGAGTTAAACCTTATAATGCAATGGCGCAATATGGTTGGCTGCTTTCAGATATTTTTAAAACCTCAAATTAATTTCGTTAATTATCAAAACAGTTTTATTGAGCTATGTAACCAAATAGTTCCTTACGTTGAAGATTATTATGTTAAAATATATCGGCATCATAATGTAAGTTAAACGTACAGTTATGACCCTGATTTTAAGTATACATCAAGTGCCTTGAATATTTAAACACGTTTTAAATGGAAAATTATCTACATGATCTTACGAGAAATGGAATTTAAAAACAACTGTTTGTTTAATACCAACTATATATTGTCAGTATTTCGCCAGAAACATTTCAAAATGTGTAAGGCACACTGCTGTGTGCATTATAAGTTGTTTTGTGACACATACTGCGTGGCCACGTGTATTAAACATTTTACATTGACAATTATTGCTATTTCTGTTTAAAAAGTCGGTTGTATTCTTGGTATATTATTTTTTCAACTTATACTTCTTTGTTATAATGAAACCACTTCATATAAACATGTTATATGTTCGTAAATACGTAAGTTAATTTTTCATCATTACAATTGACTGTAGTTCATAAAACCAAATATTTTTATATACTGAACGCAAAACTTACCAGAAAAAATTAGTAACCCCCCCCCCTATTATTTATCATGAGTGCCAATAACACATTTCTGTCACAGACTCTAGAGATTCTGTAATATAGGAAGATAAAACGGTGTATTCTGTGTTTTTTCAGAGCAGTTCACGATTGGAAAACAGCCAGAAATAACCACTATAAAGAAATGGTACTGTTCTCTACCTCGCTTATAAAACTGGAACGTTAGAGGAGAGTGCTGTACAAATTATCAGAAATATTGGGAAAATAAGTGTTCTATTTGAAGCAATTGCAATTATATTATTATGTAATACGCAGTTTCACAATGTTTCATGTAATTGAGGTTATTGATAGTTATAAATTCTGCATGGATACATTCGAAGAAGCACGTTTCATAGTTGCATTTTCTCTGCAAAAGTTTTAAAAGTGCAAACTAATTATAATTTCTGTGATCAGAAAGGTTACAGCAATTTTCAGTTTTGAATTTACTTCTGCAAAAGCGATATGTTTTGAAATATACTTGAAATAATCTCGCAAGTTACGGTAAAGAATATTTTCAGACTTCCATTACTATCTTGGGCGGTGCATTGTCAGACCAATTTAAAGAACGAAGTCGCAACATTTCGGGGATATTAGTATTTTCTTCTGCCGAGATAACAATCGATTTCATTCAGAGATGACAGTGCTATGGACGGGTATAACAAAGAAAGTGAATCAATTTTTCAATGCAAATTAATGAGTTTCTCAAAATAGTTCATACTACACTGTTGGTGTTGGCTGCTATTACTTCTTTGCCAGGCTCCTATAACACGTTTCTCAGCTAACAATATATTTTTATTAAACTTCTGTAACATATAAAAACTCGTTCGAATAAAATTTTGCTGTATGAGTGTATGTACATATGTAAGGACATTTTGCTAGAACATAATAAAATTATGTTTCTTCGCTTATTTTAAAACGCCAGTCTGAGTATAGGTATTAAATTTTTTGAATAAACATACTTTAATTATTTCATTCATAACTATATAAAATAAAGTAAACTAACAGTGAATTCGAGCTTCCTAAAATATAAACATACAGTAACTAGAGTGATCATTAAATAGTGGAATTGTTAATATTGTTAAGGTATCTACAAAGTCTACATTTAATAAAGGTCCATTACAAAATTAAGGAATTTAATTCCTGCACTACATTATAAAATCCAAAGCTCCAAATAAAAAAAAAAAAAAATACATAAAATATGAAAACGTTATGTAATGATCAAATATATTTAAATAAAGCTTGTTTCATAATGTTTTTACAAAAATCTTTTGACGCAAGGTTTTTTTATTCCTCTGTACTTTTTAAATTAAGCTACAGATAACGGTAAACCAAACACTATTGTGCCACACGTAAACGTAACAATCTGTGGTGGGAAAGTTAATTTGGAAATAATTTCAAGAAGCGTTTATTTTTTGACATTTTACTCTATTATAAAACAAAATTTATTGATATGGGATGTCATCTATGTATGCATATTTTGAAGGCATGTGTAACATTGTTTTCTTACACGAGACACAGCCCATTAAAATTACGCTATTATAATATAATATATTACTTCATTATATATTATATATTATAATATATAATATAATATAATAATAAATAAAATATTGTTTAAGAAATAGTGGTAAGTACTATTCCAATGAATGTGTACGATATTCAGCTCCGTTTTAATTAGAAGATAAAAATAATGTTGCTGTTAGGATAAAAAAATCAAAAGGTAGGTAAGAAATAGAGAAATATTGTGCGACCTCTAGAAATACACCAGGCACAGGAAACTTAGTATAAACCTATTTTTCACCATAATGGATGCCATTCCATCACTAAAAATGTAACTTTGTTGATCGTTATTTAGTGGAGTATAACCGGATGATGGCTGGGTATTAGAAAAATTTAGAATTCTCGGGTAATAATCACAAATATTAAATAAATCAGTAAAAAAATACTAGGTTGACCGAAGTCATAGTAATTACACTTGACAAAAAAGTGGAATAGCGGACGTCACTAAGGGATTTTGGTTACGAGTGTGTAAAGTCGAATACAACTTAAACGTGTTCAGAGTGGCACTTCTAGACATGGAGATTTATACCTGAGATAAAATATCTGACAATGCCAGTACACATAACTGGTACAGATATTAATAATAAAAATATAAAGGTGTAAATTAATATAGTACTGTGCTTTTTGTTTTGGTGGTGAATTATGAAACAAAACCTAGAGAGACTAGGTGAGCAGAGCAAAATCAGTGTATTCATTCATGAAACAATTATAGAAGTGAGGGCTTGATGCCCTTGAAACATTCCTGAGTTGAGTGGTACAGTATCAGTTACACGGTTGGCCAAACTTCATTTCAAGCCTAGATAACGATGTCAACTTGTGTAAACAAACAGTGCGAGTGAGAAATGAATGGCGGTGCTGAGCGGGTGATGGATTACTGTTTGCAATGGCCGCGTCAAGAGTGCCCCCTTCCCGCCACGGGCAGGAGGAAGGGCGAAAATAACAGTCCTGCAGCCAACTAGAACTGGCGAGCAAAACAAATGCTACTATTCCCATCTCTCAAAGTTGCAACAAACTCACAGCATGTATGTAGGGATTTCGAAACATAATTCCTATTTTCTGTTATACGTACGTTATTGTATGTTATTCCGTTATCTAGTGTGTGTGTGTGTGTTTGTGCGCACTTGTGAGGATGTATGTTTGTGTACGTGTGTGTGCCTGTATTAAATAAACAACTCTTCTTGATGGCAGCCTTTTCCTTCCATTGATAGACCTAGGCAAGAAAAATAATGTTCTCCCGTATTTTAGTGTTTACTCCGCCGTATATTCCGTCGTATATTCTTCAAACCGGCATGGATTTATAAGATAAATCTGTGGGCAAGGATAGCTGATTCAGTAAGTTATACTGCATTATTTTCCGTTGGCCCATACAAAAAACGAGTGCTCTGAATCGTAAAAAAAAAAAAAAAAAAAAAAACAGTCCTGGGAATTATAAGAAAAATAAGTATTGTGTTGTCCGTAATTTAACGTGGGTCACCAGTCGCCATATTGGGATTCGTTGATATTATTATTATTTAAATCTTCTGAGGGGAAGAGTGCGAAGTTTACGATTATATCATGAATTCTGTTTATCTTGCACTATATTATAAGCGTCGCAGTTAAACTTTTAACGTACATTTAGACGGCAGTCAGTCCAGGAAATAAAGAATATATAAAATTGTGTGACTGATTTGCGGCCTAAATATACATCAATAGTTAAAATGCTATTCTTGTTCTTAAGTGCAATATTAATTTAATTGACGCTATAATCGCAAATTTCACATTTTTTCAGGATTAAAAAAAGCGAAAGTAAACCAATATGGCGACTGATGACATATCTTAAGGGATTTGCAAATAAATAACGAGACTTAATATTATTTACATTAAATTGTACTTGTTTTCCCATTCTGATCGAAGCTAGTTACAACTGAACAATAACTTGTAACGACATTGTAACATATCATGAAACTCGGGTTGCTGTGCTCAATTTACAAATGACTTACTTTTACCCGCGACTTCATTCGCGTGGTTTTCAATTAACTAAGATAATATATTCAGTAGGAATGCTTTTCGGCTAATTATAAAGCATATGTATTTAGTAGTGCAAAAGTTAATCTTGAGTACTCAAAATTGTGTTCAGTTTTTCGTAAAAATATGTATTTATATTGTCAATATATTTTTACAAATTAATAAAACAATATATTTTAAACAGAATTATTGGGATCCCCAGTTCTGCTCACATGACCCGTTTTCTCTCTCCTCCTTTGACCATTTTTTTGACGGCACAACTTAGAAAATTTCCATCGGATTCGGTTTAATGATATAGGAAAACATACAGTCAGACAGACTCTTTATGTAGTGAAAGTATTTGACTATCGGAGAAATTCGCAATTGAGAATTGAAATTAAATAAAACAACGTTTGTTGAAATAATCTTAAATAAGGATAGCTACGTAATTAATTTCCGGGAACGATTTAATAATAAGACCTGCAACCTGAGAAAAGGAAATAGATGTAGGACATCTTGTACTATTGGTGAAGTTTTTTTTTTTTTTTTTTTTTTTTTTTTTTTTTTTTTTTTTTTTTTTTTTTTTTTTTTTTTTTTTTTTTTTTTTTTTTTTTTTTTTTTTTTTTTTTTTTTTTGCTGTTGAATGATACAGTTACTAGCAGGAGGCCCTAACGTAAAAAATGCCACTTTGTTGTAACGCCCTCAAGTGAACTGTTTTTGAAAAACGGACGTAGAAAATTTGCGAGTTTTTTTCCCTTAATATGTGTGGTGAAAAAACTTGCAATGTAAACCTATATCTAATGTTTTACAAGGAATTATTTAGCTAAGTTTGTAACGAACCGTCATGAACATCCTCTGTGTATGTTTAGCTTCATTCAAAATTGTTCTTTGTACAGAAAAGTACGTTTTGTAAGGTATTTCACAACTTCTGTCATTTCAAAAAAATGTATCACTGACGGCGTATGTAGTCAGTCGAGTCCTGGTGTAGCTCGCCGGTCTTGTTATATATACATGCTCGAAGCTGCAGTCGGGACAGAAACAGGCGCGACACAAAGGACCAAGGGCCCGGATTTGTGTGCAAGCGAATCAAGCGCTCGCCTGTAGCGACATGACTGGTGGCATGCTAGGAGGACTCTGCATAGAAGAACTGGTGGGATTACAGCGATGGCGCAGGTGAACAGTCCAGGAATACATTGTAATATAGCAGGAGGGGAACTGAAGGGAGGGAGGACAAAGATGTCATCGTGCTATCACGTATATACATAGTGGGTTATTTTGTTGTTGGTTAAAATAGTGTCACATATTTTCAGCTTCAACGCTTTGAATGCATGTGGACAGTATCACATCACTCTAACAGCCAAACCAGGGACTTATATGGGGGTGGAGGGTAGTGTGATAATATTGACAACTATGGTAGGCATTTACTCCTCTAAAATTGTATTTAAGTGCTGTATATCTTTAAACAGCACTGTGTGAAAAGTACAGACAATCAAATTGGGTTGCAATGTACGAACAAGTTTTGTAAAGAAATTCGCCCCCTCCCCCTTCCGCAAGACAACTCATCTTTGCACATGTGCTTGAGAAAAAAGGTTCTACAAAAAATAAACAGCTGTGTTAACGCTTGTTGGGTTTGCACCATAGACGTGTAAGACGTGATATACGAGACAAGTGAAGATCAAGAAGCTGATTATTTCAAATTATTTTCTGCAGCTGCATCAACGTTGAACAACTTCTTGATTGTAAGTTCGTTTGTTGATCTGGAACTTGGCATCACATCCAGTTTAATGTCAACGTTGTCAAATAGCTTCTTCAAAATGCCCTGTCAGATCTTCAGAGTGACAGAAGCCTTCTTAGAGTATAAAGGATTTTTTGAGGCATGAATGACTAACCAAAATCTCATGTCAGATGTCTTGGGTAAGCCATTTTGTTTCAGTGAAAGATTAACTTAAGGGCTTGAGCCCGTGTTTCTCGGCTTTCGAGAGAAGTATTTTTTTAAGTCCATACGAGAGTCGATATCGTAAAATTGTTTCGTAACTTTTTTGCAAATTGGTTTTACTATTCAATGTAATTTTTCGAGACAAACTGTATGATGAGTATAGCTATTTTTTTAACTAAAAGGAAATTTCGTTAATTAACTAATTAGCAACTATTTTGCAATGTTCTGACTCGACAAAATTAGAGTATGCAGTTTAAATCAGTCATAACAAAGATACGAAGCGATTTTACGATATCGGTTCCCATTTATGTTTTAAAAAATAATTGTTAAGTGCGAAGAAACTCGGGCCCATGCCCTTAAAGCCAACATATTTGTTTTCTTAGCCACATCCGTTAGATTACTTTCAAAACGTTTGTCACTAGTGGAAAGTCACTATAAAACTTACAATTACAAGTATGTTCTTCAGCAAATGTGGTAAGGGGCCCGCCTATCGGATGGTTGAACCGTATTATAGTGACTTAGAAAGTTGCGTTTTTGTGACTTTGTACTAAATATGTTCTTAATTTATAAATTTACGAAAAGAAACCACATTTAAAAGGATAATTGTTGAATACGTTCTAAGTACATCACTCGTATTAAAATGATTTTTTAAAGCTTTTCATCTTAGTATAACATTGACTTTCCACAATATTTAACGCAAAACATATTTCCTACGTGTGTACGAATATAATCAAGCATGCAAAAGCGAACATCACACTGCGTACTTTGCATAAATGAAGTTTTAGGATCACTGCCCAAATCCGACGGTTACAGCAAAAGCGAAACACTGCACACCTGTCAAGCGCATTGTGTATGTGAGTGACGAGGTACGATCTGCGTCAGTGTTGTCCGTATCCCTCCTTCACTTCTTTGCCTCAAACGTTCTAAACTTCGCCAAGTAGGCTAAACCTTAATTTAAATAACTGTGTAAACAACATTCCTAAAGGGTACGTTTCTCTTTATGTACTACTAGCAGTCCCCCGCGGCTTTGCTCGCGAGTATTATTCGTTACTGATAATATTTACTTTAACAGAATAATCTCTTTGTACATAAAACAAATGACAATTCAGTCATCAAGAAGTATCAGAATGTCCAAGCGGCTAGTTGAACTACTGTAACTCTGCAGCAGGTATAAGTAGCTATAGCTGTCCACGCGAAAAGCAGTCTTAAGTTGGACCCTGCCACTAACAGCGACTTCGCCTGGGCCTTATTTATAGCCCTGCCTATTTGAGGTTGTGGGGTAGTTACAGACACCTAAGGTAAGAGGTTAATCGAATGAGAAACATCTGTTTACCCTGTGCACAACCATTGATGACGGTGCCCTCAATTATATATTTTAAAAATATTCACTTTGACTTTATTGACATTACAAAGTTTCAGAGGGTAGAGGTTACGCGGAAACGTATTTGGTGCCCCAAACCTGAGATTAGTGAGATGATATATCGTCGGTTTACTGCCAAAAGTGACAAAGTCAAAATGAGATAAAATTATAAAAATGCTAGGAATATGTATATGTTGTTCACGAACAATTGCCCAAGTTTAAAGTCTATTCGTCGTTTCGTACTGTTGTGTCACAGTATAGTAACATACCA
>PNEQ01080888.1:0-36695 GCA_003012365.1 Medauroidea extradentata
TTACTTTATGTAATCTGTGAACAGTGAAATGATGGAAATTTAAAAATGCCGTAGAGTCAAAACCAAATAGAGTAGAAGGCTGGAAATTTAGGACGAAAGTTCTTTCATAGACTACTAAATATGTGCCAAATATAAAAAAAATTGGAAGGGGTCAGGTTGAAAATGAATTTTTTTTCGTTGATTTGACATGGAATGACCCATAATTTAACCTAACCAAAACTAACCTAGTCTAATTTAACAGAAAACAGAAAGTTTCAAAGTTAATAAACTATAATTTTCTTTACTACAACTACTTCTAACATCTATATAAGCCGTTCACGATAAAATGAGCACTGCATAAAGTTTTCTTTCAGCCGTTTTGTAGCCATCTTTACAAAAAAATTTCCATGTAACTGAAAACAAATGTAACCATTTCAACACTCTTAAAGGTCAACACACATCGGCCCAATAAAACATATTTTTAGTTAATTACAAGTTCTGCTGAGTGCTCAGTTTATAATGAACAGCCTATAGAAACATTTTTCAATAGTAAACGATGCTTTTAAAGTTATTAATTTCGCCGGTACACAATGAGTAGCTATTCTTAATATTTACCGTAAAACTATGAACGAATGCAAACATAACATACACTTAACTTGAAAGCAATAAAATCTTACTAAAAACGAACATCAGACATTGAGCCGCAGGTATACACTGAAAGATTTAAATGACGCTGTAAAGTTTAACTAAGGCGGTGCAAATTGACAGGTACATCGCACAGAATGAATAGGTAGGCCTGTATGTTACACAAATGCTATGTAGCACTCTGCCTCGTGCCTTATTTCACTATAGATGTGACAGAAGTTGCATCAGGATCAGGAATGTTAGGGTGAAGTCTCAAACTATGTGAGACGTCCCCGCTGATGTAGCTCGATGTGGCAACATTGGCACTAAAAATGCATGGGAGTCATGGTGGAAGCTTTTGAAAACCCCCTGCGTCTTGTCAACAGACGTAGAAGTGACATGGTTCAATTTACGTCTCTCTGTTCCCTTTTGGTGTGGTTATGAACTCTATTTCCAAATGTTCAGTGGTATGGTCTGCAATATTATCTGGGCAAATCTCACAATCTCACTGGTATTTGACCGCTCATCTCGAGGGTGGCTTCAGCAATATGTAGGCCCTACTAATGTAGACCTCAACACTCGTCACTGGCAAAGAGCTTAGCCATTTTGGTGCAAGTCTGCACATGAGATTTTCCATGCTACTGTCAGAGGGTTCAAGTGGGCCTAGTCTAACATTCCATGTGATACTGTCGGAGGAGGATGGTTTCTCACTGGTCTTGCTTTGCCTGATACTCTTTCTGCTTGTGCCATGGTAAGTCATGCCCTTCTTGGATGCTTGCTTCTTTTCATCTGAGTTTTTTATTATAGCTTCTGGACCCTCATCTGGCACCCAGTATTGTCCACGTAAGGGGAAATTGCATTTCTGCATGAACATGGCTGGTATCTCGCTCATTGCTGCACTTAACTCATGCACCATCTCAAATAGTTCAAGACTTCGGAAATGTGAGTGTCCCATTGTGCACGATCACTGTCAAAATGCAAGTGTAGTCGACTTTAAGTTTCTTGGCAAATCTGTTTAGTGTGGAGGTTAGCATTTTGAAAATTTCTTCTCTTGTGCCTCGTGGCATGAATGTGCATCATGTCTGTTCACTCCAAGGACATTTTGCCTCTACCTCATTACGGACCGGTAGGTATACACATCTCATGTTTGCTTGCTGCGTCTCACAATGTCTTGTTCATAGTCAGTTTCGACCAGAGGAAAATTTGTGTGTGCATGAGGGATGTCAGATGTTAACTGTTCTTTGTTCTGCAGTTGGTACTTGTGATTGTAGTATTTGTCTATGAAGGTAGAAGTAATCTTTAAGTAAGTAGCGGTAAGTAAGACACCTGTGTAATGGTAACTATGCAGCAGTGTTGTTCTTGGTTGACTTTGTACTTTCTGTAGCGTATATAACATTCATCTGTATGCTGGGCTACACATATGAAAGTCATCTAGCTCTGAGCTGGGTGGTAGAGAGAGTGGTGATGTTGAATACAAGGAGCAGGCAGCTGCTTCGTAACTTAAGTTTTCTTGGGTCAAACCAGGCACACTGTTAGTGTGTCGCAGCAGTTATTTCTGTTTTGCTTCACCTTGAACTTCTAATATATATATATTTTTTGGTTACTTGATCACTCATCTGCCAGCTCATTTTGCTTCCCTGGGATATGTCACATGCTGTACTTGGAAGTCTGGCGCCTGCAGTAAGTTTTTATTTACGATTTTGCATTGTTTCTAACATTTCAAGGCACTGGCTGTCTGTTTAAAACAAGCTGTTGGCCTTCTAAGTGGGGATGGTACCATCTTAAGGCCCACATCACCTCCAAACACTCTCTCGTGTTCACATTGTATCTTTCCTCCACTTTGACAAATGCAGCACTGACATATATAGGGCTCCCTTTCATCACCCAGCTGTAACAAGATAGCACCTATTCCTTTATGGCTTGCATCTGTCTGTACAATTACTAGCTTGTTTGGGTCAAGTCGGGCCAGCATCTGGAACCAAGTTTTGGGAGGCAAGAAGTTAGTTTGTGGTGTGGTCACAATAGAGAACCCTAGAATAAAACCATTTAACCAATTAGCCAGCACAAGGAATTTTAAGAACTTGTTACAGGTACATGGTGGGGTTTTGTTCCTAGTGATTTGCATTTGATTTTTTAGTTTGGCAGTTCTCCTTGGTTTAACAAGCAGAAATCAACATTGGTTGTTTCAGTGTGGCATTTTTCTGAGTTGCAAGCCAGGCTGTACGGGGCAAGCGGCTGAAGCACTAATGACAGATGTGCATGCTCCTTTCTTGCCTGGTGCTTGATTATTATCAAATGGCATAGCACAAAATTGGAACATTCGGCCATCAGGAAAGTGAACCTTGTCTTAGAACAGTTCTAGAGTTATTACGTCACCTGACGATGGTCTGCAAGTTGAGAGGTGTGAAAATGTTAGTATTCCTTAGACTGACTTAAGTGCCTGCAGTATTCAACAGAGGAGATGGGGCATTGGTAGTTACTTTGTTGATAGGCATAAAATTGACATGTAAACAAAATGTTGGCCTACCAGTTATGCCATTGGACAACTCTTACACCTGCACTAGTATAGTTTGTCTCTGTGACCATAGCTATTGGGCGAAATGAACAAGAGTATATGGTGAGTAGGAATTGTATAATTGGTTACACTGATGCCCATCCAGAGATCAGCAGTGAAAATCACTGGAAGTAACCTTGAAACTAGGAAAGATATGAGGAGCTGGGCCCCACTGTGGGAAAAGCCATCTAATGAGCTGGGGGGGTGCTGGTGAAATGGAATAATGGAACAGATGATAACAATAACGCGGTAGAAAAGATGAGTTGGACAGGATTTGAGTGAAAAGGTTAGGAGAATAGACAGGCTAGCAGGGAGAGCTGAAACGAGATGGATGGTAGGAAAGGATACACGTCAGAAGCAGCAGGGGAAATCCCTCGGATGATGATGGTGATGATCTCAGGGTCGACAACCACTGGGCGGGCTACGTTACCAGTCTGGCATTCTTCAAGGATATATTCTTTGGAGACCTGTTGGGCATTTCTCCACGCCACAATACACGTGGACATCACTAGGGACGGAGTGAGCAACTATTACTTAAATGAAAGATGGAATAATTTACGTAGTTTACTCACCATGAGAAGCAAAATAACTGGGCTGCGCTGAAGGACAGTCCCAGTGGACTGGATCTGGAGCCCAAACCCCTCCAGTAGGTGATGCAGAAAAATAGAGTGAGGCTAATAGTGAAACTTAATCTAAACCCCTGGATGGGGTAGCCGGCAGATGGTGAAGGGCCTCCGGTCAATAACAATAAGAAGGTTCCGTTAAATAATAAAAACTTAACTATTGTAAACTAGAAATGATTAGCACAGACTGGTGAAGGACCCTGGGTAGACTGATACGTCTATCTCTCAGCGTCCTGCTCCGACTGACTCCGATGACTCTAGCGATGCCACGCCAAGCCAGGCTTGTGAAAGAGAGTGACTTCAAACTGCACAAACTAGTCCATACACATGAACACTTAATAAAACAGATACAAAAGTTACATGGGAAAATCAGCACTGGAAAAATAGTGATAACATAAATAAAACATTATTATCCTTCAGAAGCATCTTATGCAGGATAACTGTTCCCTTATTACGTCATTATCCAGCGGAAGGATACATATAGATGATTTGGAATAAAGTGAGCACTCAAAAAAGCCCTGATTAATTTTTGTTTTCTGCCAGTTTATATTTTTCCACCGAATTTAAACATAAACATTGCCATGTGCTTTTATTCACATAGGGTCGTGCAATGTTTACAACTACATTAAACTGCTTCAATAAATTTTAGCTATAATATCTACTCATTAAATGCATGGGGGCTGAATGTAAGATATAATAAAAAGTAGTCTTGGTTATAAATACCTGCGAGTTAATATCTTGTAACACTGGCTTCTATGCATTGACTCTAATTGATACATCACACACTATTGCCGTTACGAATCTCGTAAATACGGGCATAGTTTATTTGAATTTGTAACTCAAAACCGCCACTGAAAACACATGACACACGCAATTCAAGAATTTAAGTTTCGTTAAATTCTACTGCCATGAACGACAGCACACTTAACTGAAACAATAGATATCGTACTTTCTTAGTATTTGAAATAAAAAGTATGTTGTTTCTAGACTGGCAAACGTAAAACATAATTTACAGAATACCGACGGTTTTACATCATTTGGCAATGATATTCACAGTAATTTACAATACTTTTGAATGTGTATATACGCAAATAATGCAACTTGGCGAAGCTGCAAAAAAAACTGTAAAAACCTAACTCTCTCTGATGCCACCTGTCGATAGAATTTTGAACGGTTTGAAGCGCGGAGCACGCAGTAACATGCAAGATGACCTTAGGCCAGCGATAGTGTTACATTCTTCTGGCATCAATTAAGTCTAGTTATACTGTAAGTAGAAATGTTAATAATATGATAAATACATATTTTGAAGTACCTAGGCCTATATTAAAAAGGGAGGTCGATTTCATCTGATGTTCTTTCACTAATGTTATATTGAAATAGGAAAATGCACGGAACTACGTGCGATGAATCGCTACCAACCACACAATCAGTAAAGTAACTCTTGTTAATGGTGACTAATACCCAGTAACAACTAATTATTTTTTTTCAATGGTTAAATCTTTAGTGCTCACTTTATCCCGAATGACCTATAGTATAGCATAGCTGGTGTATTATGGAAGCAACCAAACATTGGCAATTGAAAATATAAGAAAAATGTTGGAATTTAAATGTAAATTTTAGAAGACATGTTTTTCAGGTAATATTTATTACTTACAGCACACAGAGTGTAGGCCACAATAAATAAGTACAGTTGGGCAGACGGACTAGTAGGAGAGTGTGCTAAGCACACATCAGATGCAAAGATTAAAGAAGAACATTGGGGTGAAAAAAGTGCTCAGTGGTTGATAAGTTCTCACTTTACAGAATGGCCTATTACAGTGAACACATAGTAGTTTCTTTGACTAAATATTGTTATGACTATGTATCAATCATTTGAATTTAGTCTTATCTTGTACAGAACAAGTATTTTTTTTATTTTCCTTAACAGAACTGTAAATTTTTTTCCATTATTTTTTTTTATTTGTTGTTTTTCACAATATGTTTATAAGGGCTTTGTGCTTTATTTATCTGCACATTTGCTGTTGCATTTAAATATTGCCTAAGGTAATAGTTTTGCTTGTACAGTAAAAAGATTCTGCGAGCCGCCATTTGAACGCAGACCATGGCTAATATGGTTCTACGATACGTCCAAACAAGGTATGGGAGCACTTGTGATCCACATGGCTAACGTATATCTTGCAAACAAATTCCATGGAGATCCCTGCACATGGTGAGTGCTTGCTTTTTAATTTGATTATGTTTTTCACAAATTAATTTAATAATTTTTACTGGCTAATTTTCAGATTTCTATATGTTGTGTTGAGGTCTATTTGTTTACTGAAATTGCGCATAAGTTTTTAATTTAGGCTATGTTTCAGTTGTATTTAAAAATACTTACTACAATGTAAACAGAAATTACACAATTATTGGATAAGGTATCCCTATAACGAACACAGACACTGGAACGTTAGCTTTCTGCAAAATTGCCTGAAAATCAAAAAAAATTATTTTATAGTTAGGTTTGACTTGTGGTAGATTTATGCATGCATCTATAGGATATTTGCTTATAACTATTTTAAAGTGGTTCCTCACATATCTCTTGTTATCTTAATACGGTCAAATGGTCAACATTTAGAAAAAATCAGTGTATAAGCAAAACCGTAGAGCCAAGACACCTTGGTGAGCAGTATATAATAAGTTCCGAGCATGAAGTTCTGAAAAATGGTTCCTTAGATAACTTGTACGATCAAAATATGTTCAAACAGACAACATTTTTCAAATTGAAGTATGGAATGAACAAAAAAAAAAACAAGCGCCAAGTCAACTTAGTAAGTAATATGTGTACTGATTTTGATGAATTACTGAAAAATAAGTCATATTATACTAAGAATTCACATATGTGGCCACTGTTTTGAAAACATAAAGATAGGTTGGATGAAATACACTAAAGTTAAGTCAACTTACTAAGTAGTGTATGTTTACCGAGCTTGATAGAATTCAGGAATAAAATTTCTGAAATGTAATACTATTGTGCTAAAAATCAAGTATGGCCACCATTTTTTAAGTATGACAGCAAGATGAACTAAATACACAAACGAAAAGACAGCCAAGTAATATATACAGTATGTTCATAATTTTAAGAAATTTGGATAAATGTTTCCTGAGATGTCATATTTTGCTATTTAATAAATAAATTTTATATATATATATAGAAATACTAACACAGGATGATCGAAATACACTAAAGTTAAGTCAGCGTGCTGAGTAGTATACATGTGTACGAAGTTTAATAAAATTCAAAGTAAATATTTCCTCGGATATGTCAAATTATGCCAAATACGTAACAATGATTGGCGTTTTGAAAATATGAATAGAAAGTGAATGAAAACATAAAAGTCAAGTCTAGTTACCAAGCTGTATACATGTACTCAAGAACAATACAAATTTGAATAATATTTCCTCAGGACTGTTAAACTGTTTTAAAAAAAACTAAAAAAAAAATTGTTGCATTTATGAAGGTATAAACACAGGTGAACAAAATATACGATAGTCAAGTCAGCTTTGTATGCAGTGTATGTGTACCACGTTTGTTGAATTTCTGAAAAATATTCCCTCAGATATATCATATGCTAGAAATATAAACATTGTAGCGATTTTGAAAACATGAACATAGTATGATCAAATTACATGATTTTAAGTAAAGTATGTGATACATGTGTACTAAGTTTAATATAATTTGGAGAAAAATTTCCTGAGGTGAGTCATACTATGCTAAAAATATAAGAATGGCCACAATATTTAAAATATGAATATAGTATATACGTAGGGCTAGGGATATTTAGCGAGTTCAATGAGCAACATGCTAGAATCTATTATCCTGTGTATACTGAAGCCCTACCGTTTGTCCATTACCTGCTGCTTAGTCAGACAACAGACAATGAACAAATAGATGGGAGTATGCATAGGACATTGGATTCTAGCATGCAGGTCATTGACCTCGTGAATTTTTCATAACACTATACATACGAAATACACAAAAGTCAAGTAGGCTTAGTATTTGTTGTATGTGTTCCGAGTTTGATGAAGTTTGGAGAAATATTTCTCTGATATGACATATTATGTTAAAAATAAAAAAATGGTCACTGTTTTGAATCTATGTCCATGGCATGAACTAAATATACAAAAGTCGAGTCACCATACTAGGTTCTTTATGTGAACAGAGTTTGATAAAATTTTAAAATATGGTTCCTTAGATATTTCATAGGGTCGAAAAATATTAAAATGGCAACCATTTAGGAAATATGAATATGACATACACGAAAATACAAAATTCAAGTCGTGTTACATAGTACCATATGTGTACCAAATTTGAAGAAATTTTGTTCACTTGTTCAATTGATTTTGTAGTTGGGATGGGGGTGTGTGTCACATACACACACAGGCAGGAAAGTAATCTCATAATTCTACGTTTTCCTACGGAAAGCAGGCTAAAAGTGTTCACAATACAGTAACTGACTCGACTTTGTCATTAATTTTGGTTACTATCAAAATGTGTGTGTGACAGATTTTTTGCCATTCTGTTGCTCAGAATTTTTAATATATATAGTTTCTTGATCTTAGATAATTTTTCAACAGGTAAAATTCATTAATGGTTTTAAATCCTATTACAAATTAAGTGTTATGTAATAAGTTGTCTATGCATAATATATTTTTGTCTATTGCTGATAAGTACCTTAATAATGATGGATTAGTCTACAAGGGGGTTTGTTATGTGACTGTTAGTTTTTAGTTAGCAGTTTTTTTTACATGTCTTAAAGGAAACAGTTTCAAGTTTTGTTTGGTCCTGTCACTGCTTTGTTAATGTTTTATTTTTACAGGTATATAATTAATTTTTTGCTGGATTCGTCTGTTGGCCTTTTTATAATATATATTGGAATAAGACTGTCTCAGTATTTAGCACGGGCTAAAAGATGGGAAGCTATAAATTTTGGAGAATATGGTAAGAAAATAACTTAATACAATAACATATAACATAATACATTTTTAAAACTACAGATAAAATACTTACGTACCTCAAATGTATAGTACTGCTTGTAAGACGTGACATGTTTTCTTTAGGAGACATTACTTACATTATACATAAAAGCAAAAAAAATCTTTTGTAATTGTCAGTTATACAATTTCTAGCATATGTTCTACAAATATAGTATAACATTTGTTAAGTCTAGCATCGCCATGTTTTCTCGTGTCTGTTGGGAGAAATTTTTTCCAATGTCTTATGTGTGATTGTTACGTATATTATTTAAATAATTAGATAAACATAAAACTGAATTGCTTTGTTTGTATTGTGACATTTTGTTTTGCTGTGCATATTTTGATTCCTGCATGACATGACTTGCTTTAAAATGTGCTGTGATGAATTAACTGTTCAGATCAAAGAAAATGTACAGTTTGTGTTTATTCTGTTACTGTCTGTATTTTATAATTTGATAAATATGTATGGTCACTATTTTGCAAATTCTTAAATTTTATATAGCTACATATAGCAAGCTGTGGATCATTCCATGTGAAATTATCAAATCAAAAACAAAATTAATGCTGCACCATTTTTTATTCTGATTAAAAAAATTATCATATGTTACCTTATCCTCTAAGCAAAAGAAAAGCATTGCTTTACAGTTGTATCTACAACAATAGCAGACATTTTTCATATATGTTGCTAGAAAATTTCAGATATCCAAAGTTTACGCAACAAGCGGTAACTTTTTTTTAAAATCACTTATTGTGGATATACTAGGGTCATTAAAAACTTTCATCAGGTCATTTTACACTCCTTTACTTATTGTAAAAAAGTTTTATTTATTGTAAAAAAGTTTTATTTATTTTCAATACGTCAGCCATCTGATTTCAGCATTCCATTGACAGTTTAACCTACTTTACACCCTATCCTGCTTCACCTAAGTTACATTTAGATTTGTTTGCTTAACATCTACATGTAGAACAATAGGCAACATCAGTTACCTGGTTACCTAGCAAAAATAGTCTCCAATTTCGAGGAAAATGGAAATTTAGATGTTTTCAAAGTAAATTTTTTTATTTAGTTGCTAGATTTAGAGCACATGTTCTATTATGTTATTTTCATCCTTGGCAGGTACATAGACCCTTGAAAATAATTCATTTGATCAGTCTTGTTGAATTATAAAATCCTATTTTATTCTGAATGTGATTTAAGTATTGCTGTGAACTTATCTGTAGGTACCCCCTATTCTGTCCTGCGATGATGGCTGTGGCTTAGTTATTTTTATTTGAAATTTACTTATTTTCTAATTATTGAAAACCAAATGTTTTTTTAATTTATGCTTTACTGGCTAAATACATATCTGTTACTAACTACGAATGCTGATGCTTTGATTTTCCTTTTAATTTTATTTGTTTTCTGTGTCCGAGTGGAGTAACATTTTCCCATAGGTTGGAAAAGTATGTTAACTTATTTTTCATTAAATTCTATGAAAACTGCCATTTAAATAAAATGACAGCTGTCAAACACATGTATACGACTAATATTCTCACAACCAACAGTCTAGTCATAATTTACTGGTTTACGTTTACTTAAAGGTACATTAACAAATTGCTACGAACACATAGCCAGTTCATGTTAACCTTTTTTTGCTTCAACACATATTTTTTCATCAATTCGACTTAATGCAAATGGGTGCCACTGTATTACTGCCAGATGTATGTTGATGAACGAGTGCTACTACCTGTTGGCATCAACAGTAAGTATTTGGTGGCTATTGAAAAATAGAGGAAGGGTGGACTGCTGAGCAAACAGAGCCCTGAACCACGTATAACAGTTGGCAAGGCATTACAATACCATTTTTGTTTTTATGCACTTTATTGTTCAACAATTTTAAGATACGAAAATATTATGTCCTGTTGTTTGTATATACCTTTCTGTTACACGATACAAAGGCTATTACAGTGTAATGTTTGTGGTTTTCAATAGCAGGTTTACTATGAGTAAACAGAATAGTCTTTGTTGCTTGATACTCAAAATCTACTTTCATTTGTTATGATGTAGGGCTATGCAAATATATTTTCCCTTAACTACAAGGTGAAAAATGGTATTGTTTTTATTGAATGAATAATGAAAATTTTCTGTTTCCAACTACGTTCTCTGCTTGTAAGTGGCAGCCAAGTCTAGATGATGTAGCAATTTTCTCTTCAGAAATGGATAAAAATTATTTATAAAACCAGTTAGGCCATGAATAGAATGACTCTTGTACAAAGTTTATTTTGTTTTTTAATCACAAATGCCTCCTGAACCTTGTTACTGGGTATTACATTAAGTACTTTGATGTACAAGTGCTGGAGAATAAAGTGATGCTCAGAAATAAATATTTTCCATTATAACATATGTAGTCAGCTGTTCTTCGCAAACTGCCATCTTGACTTTGACTTTATGTTTTCAGTTTATCGGAAACGTAAAGTCAAGGCTGCTTGACTTTACGTTTTGCGGCGCCATCGTGTACAACCCCGTAAGATGCCTTGCATTGAAAGCTGCCATAAAGTCAAATGGTAAAGTTTTCAGTTCTGTAGAGGCCTTAAATTCAAAATATATTTTAACATGGTGGACAAAGAGAGTAGGAAAACACACCTGGATTACATTGTCAACCTTAGGTATCTTGTTGAGTATGAAGTGTCATGCCAGCAGACAACTCGTTTGTGGTTTCTCCTTCAGTTGACCATGACCTGAATTTGGCTAGTTTATTATTTGAAGCACAATTTATAACTGCTGTTATTTGTATGTACATGGTTATCCTGATTGCAACGCCATTTATATTGTTTCAGATGTAAAATATAATACAAAAATTTGCTGACAGTATTTTCATAATTTGTTTGTTGATAATATTAAAATAGTTTAACATACATATATGTATAATGTATATATTTATGGATAGTGCAACTTACGTAACACTGTTAGAGATGTGGTAGAAATGACAGAAGGTAGGTTGGTTTGTGAAGGACTTTGTGTTTTATGCTTGCAGGTAAGCCACCATCTACAAATGCTTGGCTGGCCCAGTGCTGTCTCTACATATTGCTCATGGTAATAGTGAAAATATGCATCACATTACTTATACAGTTTGACTTCTGGACTGCTGTGCGTGCTTTTATCCTGTCACCTATTACAAATCCTAATATTGAATTGGCAGTCGTCATGCTCATCATTCCATTTATTATCAATGTAAGTAATTCTTTTTCAGAACCATCTGTCAGCTTTATTTCAATGGATGTGTTAGTAGTATATTGAGTTCAGAGATCATTTATCATCTGCAGCAGTGGTGATGTATGGCAGGTGTGCCCCTGCAGATAAAATTTTCGCAAACCTGTTGTGTACAAACCAGTATTTTTATACATATGAATTGTAATTGTTTTGGGTGGACGATAAAAAATTTTAATAATGCCAAGATTGCATAAAAATTTTTTTAAAAATAGTTATTGTGTAAATAGTTTATTTTTGACTAATTTCAAATGAGAAAACCATGTATGTAGTGTTTACATGGTATTTTATTTTGGTGTTCTATTAAAGTTGCATTTCACAGTGACTATAGTCGAATGTCACAGTTAAGGAGTTAATAATCGTTACAACAGCAATTTACTCTCTTTGATTAAGGCCTTTTAATTGTTCTTACAGTTCCCGTTATCTATCCAGTTGTGGCTAGAAATGTTTACAAGAAAATTGTATCTCTGTAAGCACTAATAAAGTGTTGTATTGCCCACAATGATTCCCTATCCTCTTAAAATGTTAATGTAAGTATAGCCAAGTCTAGAGAATTTACCATTTGAGAGTTGTGAAGGTGTTGTCACTAATATGCAGGAATTGATGTTTGGGAGCCAGCTACATTGGGTGGTGTGAATAATATCTAGATATATCTAGGTCTTGCTAATTTTTTAGATGTATCCAAGTTTGATGTGAATAAATGCTGTAGATTCTAGTATGCCTAGATGTATCTAGACTTTTCCGGACAGGCTAGATGTAACATGTGAATAAAGAGTAGGGTCTAACTTTTATGTTGAGATACATCTAGGTTATTTTAAGACTACAGTGAGTGGTGACCATCAGTTAGCACCATGGCGATGTTCCTGCAAGTTAGGCGTGAGAAATGTTATCGCGTTCGGAGGGACGTTAATAGATGTAAAGAGCGGTTATGATTTGAAAGTAAACATGTTTGACATTTTAACTGCAGAATTTTTACCAGCATCTGACGAAACACGTGGAGTAGCTTTGACATCGTGAAAATGGATGGATACACTACTTCGTTGTATGGGCTATCCTGGATTCCAGATTTGTGTGGCAGAGGATTTTGGAGTTGACTGGACTACAGTATATAAAACAGTTAACTATGTTATGGATAATATCCTTTTAAAAACTAATGACTGGATAACATTTCCCTCCATAATGAAGGAAATTAATACGGCTAATGTACAATGGCAACGACGTTTTCAACTGCCAACCGTTATAGGGGCTTCGGATTGTACCCAGATTAAGATTAAAAAATCATCCTTTCATGGTGATGAGTACATAAATGGAAGGGTTATGCCAGCATTAATGTGCAGGCCACCATAAATGCTGATGAAAAATTTACAAGCATAAGTGCAGAATGGCCTGGTAGCGTTTGTGATGCTAGACTATGGAAATAGAGATGTTGCTAAATTAGAAATAAACAGTCGCACTACAATGGGGATGTGTATTTACTAGGTGATTCAGAGTATGATATATTGCCATTGCTTATCGCTCCATTTAAGCCACCAAGAAATGCTGGTGAGCGAGCGCCGTTTTAACGTGAATCATGCCAGAGAAAGGGTGATAGTAGAAAGAATGTTTGGTCAATTGCGACAGAGGTTTCTGAAACTGGGTAACTGCGTCAGACTTTCTTTAGAGAGAGTTCTCAAAGCAGTAGTAATGTGTGCCGCGATCCATAAAATCTCCAAACACTTAAAACGACACATTTCAATACAATTTGGAAGACAGGGAAGAAGCAGAGGATGACGAGGGTGAAGATGAGCCTATTGTCGGACAGCTGGAAAACGGTGAGACTAAAGTTCGTGGTGAAGAAAAGTGACAGGAAATGCTGAATTTTGTTAAAAGGTTTATACTTTTTTGATATGGCTTGTCAAATGCAATAAACAACAAATATGAACTGTGATTAAAATGTAATGTTTATCATAACTAAGGTATAATTTAGTGATGCACCGATAAGACTTAACCGATTACCGAAACGATACAGATAATTACCCTAATTATCGGCCGATACCGATACAGACCGATTACCGATTATTTTATCACATTTTCAGCTAAATTGAACAAATATCAGGCAATACTAAGAAATATTTTCATTGGCCTATATTATTATCTTATCAAAAGTAAATATATCACAATTACACAGTTGACATTTAGTAGTCATAACTCAACATTGGCAAATTTGTATTTAAAATAATAGAAAGCTTTCTTAAGTTCTCTTGCAACATTCCATTGCGTTTCTCTTGGAGAATGTTTCCTGCTGAAGAAAACAACCTCTCTGAGCACACAGATCCGAGTGGAATTATAAGATATTTGAGTGCTACCACGTGATGTTAAAGCAACACAATATAAACCTATTGATTTACTGTTGTCTTCTTGGCTTGCAGTAAAATGTTTCCATGCTTCACTTTTTCTTTTCTCGCATTGCTGTTGTTTTAAGACAGTCTTGTTTTCAGAAATACAAATATGAATTCACACACAAATATTTACGTTTAAGAACACCTTGGTAATCTTACTATAGATACGACCTCAACAAAGACACCAATAACGTGAAAGAGTTAGCCAACGTTGAAGTTAGGAAGTAGTCGGTGCTTGAGCTACTACTAGCGCTCGTATTGGAAAACCGATTAAAATGCCGCTATGTTGGAAATTTAACTAATTCGAATTCCGACGTCTTGGATTTCAGCTGAATTCAAACGGTACAATTTTGGAATAAAATCAAATACAAATGTCGCCATCTTATAATTTAGTAGGTCGGCGTACTGGAACTAAACAAACAGGAATCAACTTGCCTACATCGGTATCAATATTGAAATAGTCAGCGATTACGATTAATCGGTAAAATGTAATTATCAGCGATTATCGTTAATCGGTATCAGAATAAGGAAATTTCCTCTTTTTTTATTATATTTTTATTTAAAAGTACGTTTAATTTAATGAACACCGGTACCATACTTTCTTTCATTTCGGCTGTGTAACTCTATAAAAACTTAAATGAAATGAGCAGTCTGTTTTGCACTGCAAAAACGTGAACCGCCGTGATGATTTCCCTGTGACGTCTCGTTACTGTACATGTTAATGTACGTATAGGTGATTCAGAATAAAGTGATCACTAAAAGAGCCCTGATTAATTTCTATTTTCTACCAGTTTATATCTTTCCGCTGCATGTAAACATCTGCATTGTCACGTGCTTTTATTTACATAGGCTTGTACAATGTTTACAGTTACGTTACACTGCTCCGATAAATTTTAGCTACAGTATATACTCATTATTAAATACACGGGTATTGAATATGTGCTATACTCTGTAGTAATCGTAGTTATAAATGCCTGCGAGTAAACGTCTTATAACACTGGTTTCTATGTGTCTACTCTAACGGCGCTATTACTGTTACGAATCTTGTAAACGCATGCACAGTAAATTCGAACTTTTAAATTTAAACCGCCACTAAAACACACACGACACACGCAACTCAAGAATTCAAGTTCCGTTCAGCATACTGTAATGGACGACGACGACGCACGTAAAGATAAACAATAAATAACGTATTTTCTTAATGTGTGAAACAGGGGAAAAAATGCTGTTTCTATTTCCAGATACTCAGGCTGGCGATCATAAAACATAACATCTTACATTACTAATGACTTCACATAATTTAGCAATGATATTCATAAAGAGTCACTTCTAATAATTTTGAATGTTTTTATCAGAAACCAATATTCATTACACAACGGACAAACAAATTGAATGATGCAATTCACTTCCAAGCGACGAAAACCTAACTCTGATGCTATCTGTCGGTGAAATTTTATACTACCTCTGTGGCGCGAAGCATTAGCATGGCACAAAGCATTAGCGGCATGTGCCAACGATAATCGACTCGGTTGCGTCGCTTTGTGCTTTGTGCCAGGTTTGGTTAAACGCATTCCAAATATTAGCTCGACAGGTTCACTTTTTGTACTCATGTGAACTTCGTTCGTCTGACATTTCAAATCTAAACTTACAATTATATATCGGATCTGAAACATTAAACTGAATTCGTAGTAAGTTATTATCTGTCTAGAATTTAAATTAAATTTACATGAACTCAAACCTATAACTAAAACGTCTCAATGTGTGAGTGAATGCTATGCCTATTCATTGCTGTCTTCACTTCACTCCTTTAAAATCAATTCAAGTGAAATAAATCTTCGTAGTTGGCTACCAAATTTACAACCACGCATGCCCAAACAACGAGTGAATTTCCCGAATTGACTTTTACGTAACCGGGTTTGCTAAATTTGATTAGTTTTTAAAAAGGTTAAAAATTCCAATACACGCAATAGTGCCTGACGTGCGGTGGCTAACCAAAACAAGTAATATTAAGTCATAAATGAGTTAGCCAATAAGAACGCGTTTTCAATGTTTGTGGTGGCGTTTGAAAATATGGCATTTTTAAAGCTGAATAATTCGAAAATTACAATGTTCACGGAGCTATTGCTTTGCCTGGCTGCATTTAGTGCCGAAATAATTCGGAAGAATAAGGTAAATATTAAAAACTTTTTCTAGGAATTTTCCCTATTGGTGCATCACTATTAATAGTATAATTTATTGTTGTATATGTTGTATATCTTAGATATCAACTTATTTATTATTTATTTATTATTATATTTATATGTCAAGAAATAATTGGAAATGAAAATAGAACACAAAACATTTGACTTTTTATAAAATCTTGCTGTACTGAAAACGTTCATATTCTACAATAATGAATCAGAGATACATTTGTAAAGGTTTTTCATTTAGTTTACAGTAAAATATAACACAAAGTATTACAATTTACAATATCTGTTTGAATCAATTTGTTGATTTCGTTGTTCTTTTTCACAAAGTTCTTTTATTTTTATTTTTGAAGGTTCTGTAATTCCAAGTGCTTCAACAATATGAGTCTCTGAAGTTGTGGTAATGTAAGGTTTTTTGTTTCTCCAGTTTCGTATGATGCCAGATTTGTCACTGCAGGCGGGAACGTATGACGAACTTGTCTGTTTTCTTGTTGTGGGACCACTAACAATAGGGCATGTATCTTCAAATGGCATTTCAGTGCATTCTTCTTCATTTACGTTATCAGCATGTGGTGCATGCTTGATACCGACCGAAGTTGCTCCTGGAACTTTATTGAAAACAAGATTTTCTTCCAGAGAAAGCAGAATCAATAAATCCTTCTCCCAATCTTTGAGCTTTATTGGTTTATTACCGGTTTCCTTCAGGCCAGTTTTCTTTTTTAATTGACTTTTCATTTTACCTACTTACTTAGCGGCACAACACTGTGTTGTTTGCCAGTTCCATGGGAATATTCTCCTGCAATTGTTTTCCATGCTTTCTTCTTTTCTAATACGAACTTCAACACTCGACTTGTCAAATACAACCATGTGTTCCAACAGTAATTTTACAAACCTTAGTTTGTTCACTACTTTTCTATCACTCTCTTCATTTACGCTGAACAACATTTAAAGAGACTCTACTTTTCAGCTCCTATGACATAACTTGCTACTGAGTTCTGGTTTGCATGGGCAGAGTGCGTTAGATCTGGAAGTAAGGAAAGGGAAAGAGGGAGGGGTCACACATGAGCAGGTTATGACAGTGTCGCAAACAGACTGGCGCTGATCCATAGTAGGGGGATGTCTCTACACTGTAGAATCTACATACATTTTTCGGTAATTTTCCGACTAGACAGGATACATCTACTTATATTTAGTTTTTGCTTATTAACTTCAAAATTAGTTGGCACTAAGTTTCTGCTCTAGATTCTACACAGTAGCATCTTGTTTTTATTCACTTCATCCACTATTTGACAAGTATTATTCTATTGTACGCATACAAACACGTATACAGGCCTAGCTGTTGCTACTATTGAACCCGTAAAGTAAAAGCAAAACGAGAGATTGTGTGATTCTGTATCACTAGAAAACACTGCTACTCTAGTTTTGGCAGTAAATGCAGTGGATTTGTAGTAATCTGGCCTAGTGTGACGAACTTTTGTACTGTTATGATTGAAGATTATTAAAATTAATTTTTAAAATTTCAGATAACTTGTTAGCTTGCACCTGTACTCCCCTCTGCAGCACTCCCTCTGCCTGGGCTCTAACCTGACAGGAGTAAAAGGCTCGTAAATATAAGTAAGTGGCAGAAATCCTCCTTTTTGGAACCCTCACAGACCATGGAATAGGCGGGTATGGGCCATCAGCAAATCTGCTCACTAATTAACAGGACTCTTCCATTTGTTTATCATCTATTTGACTCATAATGGGATTCATACAAACAACAGACTCCTTAACAAAGTTCTCCAAACTTACGTGAAAATACAAATATACATAAAAATCTGGGAGTAATTAAAACACTCAAATCATTGGATCCTGGGCCTATATGCGTGCACACGCCCCTTTTAAGTTTAAGAGCATTATAAAACACACCTTTTCAGTAACATTAGAACCGCACATTTTACACAACAAAATAATTTTAATAATACAATTATGAAGCCGACCACGACTTTTATGACTTCAAAAGTTACCCTTATTGCACTGTTCAAATTTACGGGGATCAAAGCTCTGTCTGATCCTGCGGCGAACCTCACTTAAATACACTCCTTTCGACCACAGTCCAGTCAATTCCTGTGTGTTATTCCAGTTGAATCTTTAGCCACTCCATTATTACAAGGAAGGAAATAGAGCACTAAGCAGGGCCGTCGGCTTGTACCAAAACGTTGTTAAATGGGACTCGTTACCTTCGCGACCATACCTCGACCAAGTCCTCGACCCAGGTTACCTCTAGCACACGCAGCGCACCACGGAGTTCTGAGTCACTGCAAATGGGTGCCAGGAGAATCGTCGTCTCCATAAGGGAGAAGATCGCAAACAGACGGTGCTGGCTTCAATTCAGTCCAGTACTCCCCTCTGCAGCACTCCCTCTACCCGGGCTCTAACCTGCCGGGAGTAAAAGACTCGTAAATATAAATATGTAAGTGACAGAAGCTTAAGTTTTACTTTTGAAACTAATTAACTGCAACTTTTACTTGTTAACATTATCAATGAATGATCTTAAGTAACGGTAGTTAATTTCTGGATATCTGGTTGCTTATGACTGCACTAGAAGATAATTAGAAGGCCTACAACAAATAGCAAAGAGGATATTCACATAATGCTCTTCTGTTGTCACTAATGCTACCTTTACGCAATGTGATGAGTCGTACATCGTTGGTGGCACAACTGTCTTGTACTACAGCCAATCAGTTTTATTGCGCAGAGCAACATTGTTAATTAGGTGAATCGCCATTCCGCATTAACTGTTATTTTATGTCTTGGTCTTATGAATAGTGTGTGCTGAATACATTTGAATTTTTTAATGCTTTGCATTGTAATATTTAATTTTGTCGTCTCATTGCTGACAATTTTTTAAATTTAATTAAATTTATTTATTTATTATTTGGAAGAGGTGAAAGTGTTGGAAGCAGTGCAAACTTAAATTTTAAGTGCCTTTTGTGTGCGCCAAAATGTAAATACATCAAGGTGTAGCAGTATGGCTGACTGAAACTTTAAAATGCAACGGATTCTGAAATTCAAACATTATTGTATACAGTAAAGCTCATAATTTTGATTAACAAATATAAACATTAAAAATAATATGACGTTTACAGACTAACTGAAACTGCAATAACAGTACTCTATGTTTTTTAAAGTGGTCATAGGGTCTTGATGCTATTTCTTTGATACAAATTTGTGAGTGAAGAGTAATTATTTATCTTTAACTTTTACTTGGTTAATTGGCTATTAACTTCAACTTTAAT
This sequence comes from Medauroidea extradentata, assembly GCA_003012365.1. NCBI lineage: Eukaryota > Metazoa > Arthropoda > Insecta > Phasmatodea > Phasmatidae > Medauroidea > Medauroidea extradentata. Next base: position 19,883 of record PNEQ01080888.1, read on the forward strand.
CAGTTATTTTAACAGAAGTTCACTTTTTTTTTAAACTTTAGCCAGTTAAATATTTGACACTTTAATTTTAAGCAGTTAGTTTTTGTTTTTAACTTTCCCTGGACCATTTGGGCCGGATATGCAAAAAGCCTGATTACACAGAGTACCTACTACTGTATTGAAATGTATTTCAATACTCAGAATGCAAATTAGTGCAAATTTTAAATTAAATATCCTGCGCAGTGTTGATTACATAAAAATAGTACAGCACTGCATTTAAACAAAATGTAAGGTTATTACTGTGTTGTAATAAATGGACAATAAATGAACCTGTTTTAAAAAAATCATAAATACATATTTTTATCCGAAAGACTAGATTCCCCGGAATGCTGGATTATTGCAAGTCTTCTTTTTATGTGTACTGCACACATTTAGAATTCCCCGAACATGGGCAAGACTTTGTAAGAGAACACTATACGTACACGTACAGACAATACAGTATCAACAGACAATGCAAGAGAATTTATATATATATATATATATATATATATATAAACTCATTAAAGAGTCAAAGCTACTAAACTACATGGTTGCAATGTGGACTTGGCCGAACAAGGTGATGGGATATCACCACTTCACTGGGGTCAAACTGAAACAGGTACAGTATACATGTTACTGGGGCCATGATTTTGTCTCTAAAAGTTTTTTGCTCCACTTTGTTCCAATGTCTTACGTACATTTCAGCAGCTTTGCTTCATGGTTATTAGCAGCGTGTCTTTGTTCAGACACGTTTCTCATTTGACTGCACCAATCAGAATAAGATTATTGTGACTCCGTATGTCTGTAATTTGCCAAGGCAAGTGAGAGTAAAATTATCTAATCACAGTCGAAGTAACAGAGCTGCAAATGTGCACATAACACGTTGAAATCAAATGTGGCAAAACAATTTTTTGCCATAAAATTGTGGCTCTACATATTATATATTAACGAATACCAGAAGTTGTAATGTTTAAAGTTAAAAATATCTGACTGTGTGAAAAAATGTCTTAAGTGTATTTCTACTTTCTTGCAGACAAGCAAAATGGATTTTTATCTGAATCTTGTTTTCTAATGCTGTCTTGTTTTGTTCTTTTATGTAATGGAATTTGTGGGGGTTAGGTTGTTCCATATGATGGAGCAGTGTTCAAATTTAGTGAAAATTAATGAAATGTATTTTCTGATTGTGGAATCTGGGTTATAGTGGCATCATATGTAATGAATTTGATTAATCCTAACACTATGGCTGCTAATGTTCTTAAGTACTCAATATGATTGTGGAAATATAATTGCTGGTCAAGGAGACTGCAGATACTATGGATTGTACTACAGTAATTTCCTCCGTCCACTACCATTGTCACCTGCACCCATTCGATCACCTTCAGGTACTGCCTTATCTAGTCAACAAAACTATTGTGTTTTAGGCCAGTTAATAATCTGCCCAGTTTATTCTTACAGTGTGCTTGCTCACTGTGATGTTTGATGGTTAATATTTTTCACTAGCCCCTCAACTCTTCCTGCTGCCTGCTCCCTACAGTGAACTGAGAAGCAGTTATCTAGACTTTTTCTTGTATGGAAACATGTAGTACAATATTCTGTAGATACAAACAGTAGGGTAGGCAAAATTTGATTTTGAAAAATGAGCATGAAAGTATGGGTGAATTCAGTGGCAGATGGGAAGAGTGGTACATGTCCTCCCAAATAATGTAAAAAAAACACCACAGTAAATAAATATAATTTTTTAAACTTAATTTTATATACAGGGACTGGCAATTTGATAACAGTAGACCCTATAATTGTAAAATTGTTCACATAACAAAATATGTCCTTAAAAACATTATAATTTTTACCAGCTGTATGATTATGTTTAGCTTCAAAAACTGCTTAGATAGCTTCATTTTGTACCAAAAAATGCAAATTTTTACTGAGGAGGACACTCCTTATTAAGAGGAATTTGTGCTTCATATAAACCCCGCACACCACTAACTATGACTTTGTGCCCTCCTTCGTAATACTTTTTCGGGCCGCCACTGGTTAAGAATATATTTTGTTTTTTATTTGTTTGGCACTTTTTTATAAGTAAATTTATTTTTTACTCCCAGCATATTCATGATTGGCTGTATGTACAGGTGTTCATAATTGACTGTATGACAAGTGTCCCAGGAAGTAGTGTCAAGAGGAAGCTAGAAGGTAGATAATCTCTAGGACCATCCAAAATATCCACTTCTATGTAGTCCGGTTGTTGATAGTTGAGACGTTGTAGTTATTTTCTTTTTGTTTTTTGTATGTTACAGTTTGACAGGGAATAGATATATAGTGATATGAAAAACTGTGATAGATACTTGAATGTTTGTGTCAGATTAGCAGACAGGCTGGCCAGTCTGGTGCTGTGACATTTAAGTATCAGTGTAGTAACATTGTTCCTAATATCAAAAAACCCAAATTGTCAGCAAACTAGACTTTCTTTAATGTTAGGAGATGTTTAAAAAACTAAATTGACTTTGAACATTTCTTTCTACTTTATATTTCTTGGTATTGTTTGTAGGTGCAATGCTATGACACTGGTATGTAAATGTCACTGCACCAGACTGATCAGTCTGTTCATCTGAGACAAACGTTCAGAGGCTGTCACATTTCTTGTGTCACTATATGATATTTTACTGTCAAACTGAGAGTAACAAAAAAAAGCGTAAAAAATTGTAACCTTTAAATTGTCAATAATTGGAGTACGTTTGTGTGGGTGTTTGTGAGGATCTCTTCTATCTCCTTGCTTCAGTTTAACGCTGCTTCTTGTGCCTGGGACAGCCTGTAAATTTATTGGTCTAGAAATTGTACTGTAATGCTTCATCAAGTTTCTATTATACTTGGGTAAGTATCTTTCTACTCCAAATTTGTCAACTGGAAATTTATTTCAAACAAAATTTTTACATAATAAGTTAAATTTACCCAATGTGTGCAACAGGAGTTTTCTGGCTTTACAATTTTAAGCATCTATACAATACTTTATTTTTAATTTATCAATAACTTTATTACATTTACAATAAATTCTGTGCAGACGAAAATGTACGTTAGTTTTAAACTATCTCATTCTTAAATAAATTGTCGTTTGTGCCAATTGGAATGTGTAGTAATAAAGTACACACAACATTTATGTACCTATAGCTTAAAAAATTCAGGTCATCTGTATAAATTGCGCAAGGAGCATTAATTACATCCTAGTACAAAAACAATCCATTACAGATATGTGACCCAGCTGTCAAAAAAATATTCATTTTTTGTATGTTGATTGACATACTCTGCATTTCTCTTTTCTCGATATACATAATAGTTTTTTGTAAATAGGATTACCAATTTAAAAAATATATTCTTTGTCGTTGTTTAAACAGGGTGGCGACAGGACGCGAAAACCGGGAATAGTCAGGGAATTTTAGTGGTCTGAGTGAGTGAGAGATTTTGGTCAGCGCTTAACATCGAGGTCTTTAGTGTTGGTGAGGGGTGATATGATGTGAGTATGGAGCGGTGCCGGAATGAACAGGCGGGGGAAACTGGAGATCCCCGAGAAAACCCGCCGGCAAGCGGCATCGTCCGGCACGATTCCCACATGCGAAAATCTAGGGACTGATAATGAAACTACACAAAACAGACATCCCATTACTGGCGTAAGTAATGTTATAAGTGATGTAACAAAATGTGTTTCTCATTATGTAAACAGTGAATAGTTAACATTAGCAACAGTTGTGCAAACACTGAAATAAATTTACTACTGATTCATTAATTCAGATAGTAAAGACTGTACTTTGAACATAATTTATGATATAACGTAAACGTAGAGACAAACATCAATCAATCTCTACTATCTGAATTATTGAATCAATAGCAAATTTACTTAAGTGTTTGCACAACTGTTGCTAATGTTAACTATTCACTGTTTACATAACGAGAAACACATTTTGTTACATCACTTATAACATTACTTACGCCAGTAATGGGACGTCTGTTTTGTGTAGTTCCGTTATCCATAGGGATACAGGTTCAATTGTCTGTGGGATTACATGGAAATGGGATTTTGTAAAACATAGTGCACATTGCTGTAGATTCGTGGGTTTCGTTTAAATACCACAGTTTTTCTCACCACAGAATGCAACCACTTTACAGTGCTATGTAACCTACTTATACACCATATAATTTACGATTCTTCTATTCAAAAAGCTATCGAACTCGCATCATTGCGACTCAGCAAGATGTTGGTTACCGGCCTTGCAAGACAGTTGCAGTGCCTGCATATTTTTAAGGCAATACATTTTTTGTTTTTTAAAACTGAAAAAATTTGACATGCTGTTTTCTCAAAAATTGTTTACTCTAGCACTTTCTGACAAGACTACCTTTTTTTACTACACTTTTGCACCTGGTCAATGCTCCATATTACAACATTAATAACAATGATGTATCCCAGAGTTACAAGCCAAAACAAGACCTTGTACTCCATTTGAACAACGATGTGCTGGTCATATTAACAAACTAAATTTCTGAGAAAGAAGAACAGTCATCATTAATACAGTGCTCAGAGTATCGTTTTTTAATATGTAGTAGTTTTTGAGATATTGATTAATTTGTATTTCAAAGTTTTATTTTCAGGGTAGCATTACTCCCACTATATTCACTTTTGAGACAAATTAAAAACCAGTTTTCCTCATAGAGTACTGTGAGCTATCACCATGCAAAATTAGCCCACATTGTTCTGACTCATCCTGTGTTAACAAGAAAACAGTGTTATAATCTATGGTCGGCTGTCATTTGTGCATTGGAAGTATTAAGTGCAGTATTTATATATCTTCAGAATGCTCTGGTTTTGAAATCAACATTTATTGTAGTTCAATTTTTTTTATGTCACCATTAGTGTGTTAAACATGTTCTTCTTTGTTAACGAACAGGCACTGATGTTCTGGGTGACGGATAATTTCTTGATGAGGCGCAAAAGTCACAGAGGAGCTTGTGGTAATGATGCTGGATTGTTGCACAAAGTGAGGTATAGATATCGCAAAATAAAGCGAGACAGACGTGATGACTCAGAATCGGAGGGCTTGATGTCTGCTGATGAGGAACTTTTAGGGGTGAGTGAGAGCTTGCAGCAGCGAGTGCTGGCTGTAGCTCCATCTTAGGAGTTCCTGCAAGTCCCATGTTGCACAGTTGTCTTGCACGTGGTGGTCATCTAACATGCAGAGGTTCAGTATTGTGCGATGTTTTGTATTTCACTGTTACATATGCAGGGTGTGCTGTTAACTGTAGTGAAGCTTTGATATGTCCATGGTTTGTTGTAGAAACAACCTGCCTTAAAGCAATATTTATGCAAACTACTGTAGTTACCTATCTATTGCGGCCGTAAAGTGATGTGTGGATAAAATGTTTGTTATGCCGTTTGTTTGATACTGTACTTGAAATAAGTAATTGTGGTTAGGCCATCACAAAATCTTTGTAATAGTTTCTGTGAATTTTCATTTAACCTTTTATAACATTTTTTGTTTGATGACTGATGAATATTTTTATGTACTTTGATATTGCATGTAACATTGTTGTAGTGACAAGTAAACTTGTGTATTTGTAGTTTTTTTATTATCTAGATGTTTATAAAATCTGGATGAATTCTTTAATTTAAAAAAAAAATTATGTATAGTAATATGCTCTATGAAGTTTTATACTAAGCCATTATTATTTATTTTATTTTATTTTTCAAAGGCAAAATATGCTGTGGACTTAAAGCAATGTTTTATACCTTCGAAAAGTGAAGCACACTGATTTAGTGTATTGTATTACTTTTTTTTTGTTTGTTTTGAATAATGCATATCTTTACATGAGGACCAAACGATTTGTGCAGTTTTGATTATTTAGTTTGTGTTGTTTTTCTCTTATAACAACATATGAGAAAAATTCTCATAAAAATTAAATGCATAAATATTTGTGAAATAAGTTTTTGGCAACTACAATTTAGAAGTAAGGTATGTTTGTAGTTGTGATAGATTTATGTATGATAAATGTTAATTAGGCCTAATTTTGTATATTTCGTATTGCTGGTTCATTTCAATTGCTGGCCTAATGCATGTTTTTTATTTGCAAGCATTCTTCGTAATGCATAAAAGGTTCCTCTGAACTTAAAACATTCTGGATTGTTGTCAGTGTACATCATTATGCATCTTCAATGAACTTGAATCTTTGAACCATTTAATTTATTTAGGAAGATTTGGTACTGACATCAAATTTTTATAATTACCTTGAGATGTAAATTGTGCAGTATAGATTAATACAGTTTTAGATGAGTTTCTATTAGCAGTGGTGGGTTCCCAGATGCTCCAAATACCAATCATATATAATATCTTTAAAACTGTGTGCCACTGTAACGTGCTGAAGTGAAATATTTTATGCATACTTGTGGCAAATCAGCAAAAAATATCTGTACTTTTCATTACACTGTTTGTAATTTTTCATAATTTATCACAAAAATTCATTAAATGACACCCTTTTACTTTTTTTATATTTCTTTATTAAGTTTGCATGGACACCACATTGTTACAGCATTCTACTTAAAATATTTGTAAACTAAAACAGTTCTGTATTGCTAATGATATAGGATCGTTATCTTTGTAGCATACAATGCTACATCAGTACTAGGCCTAATTGTCTTGCATATTTATACATTGGTTAACTATTAATGTTAAATACTGTAACAATTTGCATTTGTTACCAATGAGTCTTAGAGGGTCTGTATAAGTTTCGCAGTGACTTGCGCAGATAGAGGGAGGCATCAGATAGCATGTTGATATAAACTTACACAGCACACAGGAGGCTTTTCCATGATGATATGGGTTGGGCTGGAGGGGCAAAGGAAATTATTTAGATAAGTTTATTTTACTGGTCGCTATAACTCCTTGGTATTTTGCACTCCCAAGACACCTGTGGGTCGGCACAGTACTCTGTTATCTCAGCCACAGAGATGTCAAACATCTGCCACTCATATAGACAAATGAGATAATCAGTAATGTGTCTGCTGTGATGTGCTGACCACGCACATCCCCATGGGAACTGTATCACATTTGGCTCCCACAATCCGACTTCCGACTGTTATTGAAGCTATCCCCAAACCTAGAGGATTCACGTACACAGTCAGTCATGCCACAACCACCATTAGCTACGATTTATCAAGGTGTTTGCCAGGATGCCAAAAGAATGGCACATGGAGACAGGCTATAAATATCGCAATGTCGCACAGTGTTCACGTTTCTATGTTTTTTTTCATAGTTTCTGAATAGTGATTGTGTTCTTTTACTCCTATTAACTTGTTTGAATGATGACAGTGAGATTTTCATTACAACATAATGCCCAGTCATGTCAGATGAACATAGTACCATTTCAATGGTTTGTTCATGTCAGTATTTAATCGTTCATAGCAAGACAATAATATAAACATTAGGAGTTTTGTTAGGTACCTATTATTTTTGACTGCAGGGAGCAAGTGTTTGTAATTCATTAGATTGGAGGTGAAAGCAAGTTTTTGCAGTGTGTGTTTTAATGACTCTGATAAATAATTTGAGGTTATTTATTTATTGTTATTACTTTTACTTTTTAGGGAATTGTGTTTGGTTGGGTTCAGCTAATGTAGGTTATATTTTTAAAAAGAAATAATGTGGCTTATATGTGTCCGTTCATATTGCCAGATTTTGACCTTATTAACTTCATGTTGAGCCACCTTAAAGCTGTTCCGTAGCAAAATCGTTGTTATTGTACATCTGTGCTGAATACTTATTAACTTGTAGACATGACATTTAATAACTTTTTTGTCACATAAAATAATTTATATTCTATAGTTTTTTTAATGTGTATAAATATAATTTTTACGGTTTACGAAAATTATTCACAGTAAAAACTAACAGGAATAAATAGGTAATTTACATAGAAAGATGCCATGACGTTCTTAATGAAAATTTTTAACATCACTCAGAGAAATATCTTTTCTGTTTTAAAAATATTATGAAAGCACAACATTTTTTCTTAGCGTCACAAATTGTTTATTTAAATTTCTTTCATGCCCAATGTGTTGTATTGCTCGTTTTGCTAAAAGCAAAAAATTACTTTTTTGCTTTTAGCAAAACGAGCAATCATGAGCTGTACAAATTATTTTGCAAGAAGAAGGTAGACTTGTCAAAAGGGGATGGGCTTCTGGTATTTAATTTGCAAACTGACTGAACATAGTGCTATGTCAGCAAATTAGTATTAACATACTGGAGGTTTCATCAACAATACTTGATTTGTGAAACTGATGAAAATTGTGTTTTGGGCAGCTGGGATCCCAACCACCATTGGTACAGTGCTCTTAAGAGCGAGTACAACAAATGTATGGTTTTTTATAGTGTCACATTATGCTTTCCAGAACCATAACCATTACATAACAGTATTTAACAGTGTAAAATGAAATTATTACAACCACACGATGCCAAATCAAAGAGTGTTAACATAACATATTTATGAACATACATGCAGTACATAGTATGTTTTCGTTTCTTCAACTCACAGTTTAATATCACAGTCACGGTCAAAACCTACGACCTGAAAATAAACAGGACAAATCTAAATTATTATAAATAGTATACATCTGTAATGTACATTCTTATATCATGCTTGTAAACCACACAGAGTTAATGTCTCTTAAGAATATCATCCAATTTTTTTTGTTATATGTTGGGCCTGTATGGGGCAACAAATTTTCGTGTTGAAATAGGTTCAATTAAAAAATGGTCAGTCAAGAGCTGAATGTAAGCTCTTATTTGAATCTCTTAGTTTAAGGTAATTTATTTTATTTATGTTAGGGTTTGTGACTTTTGTGTGACAGGGAATCAAGTCAAGAATTTCTAAATTTATGACTGCATGAATTTTGTATTTATTGTACCCGATAATTCTTTCTTTCAACCAAATACCAAAGAAGCAATGCAGCCTTTCAGCTTAGCTTAAACATGATATAATTTATGTTGTGGTTTTCTTGGTTCAGTGGTTTTACTGGCCATACTAAATGTATATTCATTGGACTGACTTATTGACAACTGTTTGTATTGACAGAATTTTGACAACTTTCACGTAGGCCTATCTTTTTTTTTTCTTTCAAAGTTGTGTGAATTTCCATGTGCTTTAATCAGTAAATCTGGTAGTTCCTACTGTACAATGTATGTACATTTTTTGGCAATTTATTTACTATGAACTATTTTTATGTCATATGGATTAGTAATGTACTTTATTATTTTGTGTCCTATGCCTTGCATATATTTTTTCTTACATTATAAAATCAGTCATGCTGAGGAGTGTTTACAATGCAATAAAATTTAATATGGGATGTTTGTCAGCCATTTCCATTTTATTTGTAAATTTTTTATGTATAACTTTGAACATACTTGTGGGTAGACTTTACGGTAGTAATTATTGTAAATAAAGTGAAAAGTTGTATTTGTAAGAATATTGTTGCGTGTGCCTTTGCAAACTTTTCTCACCATGGACATGTTAAAAGTTAAAAAAAAAAAAATACTCTTTGCAGTTTTTTCTATTTTTAATAAACTGAACCATGTACAGTTCATGCTAAGAGTAAAGTCTGATGGGTGTATGTATATTTTATCATGACTTAAGTCTGGTCTGTGAGTTGTATTTAAATAAATCCACACTTGTGTAAAATTATTTAGGGTGTAACATGATGGCATACAGTAGAACCTTGTTAAGTTGGCCTTTGATGTTTTGATAGCCCAAACGACTGAAAGCAACCAGTAAACAAATACAGTATTTAGAATATTAAGTGTATGAACTATTGTTTAAGAATCACAAAATTAGTACTTACACACAAACATTTTTTAAAGTGCACACATTTGATGCAGTTGTTTAAGGCTGGGTTATTTTTGTAATTTGTGGATACTCATATCCTACTGTACATCAAGCACATGTTATTTGGAACTGTACACAATGTGTTTACATGTGTTTTTAGTTTGGAATTATGTTTAAAAAGGGTTTTTTTCAAGATGAGAGGAATTCCCTGTAAGTACTGTATGTTGTATTTTAATGATTTTCCTCTATTATTTTGTTAATTAAGATTTTTGTTTTCTCCAGATCTACTTTGGTCGCAACTGATGTAACTTACTTGGTTCTTCTGTATGTGTATTTTGAGGTAAATTACCACCAGTTTTTGTTAGTTTTCTGTAGCTCAATTTTTTAAAACCATGTTACTGTAAGGAGTGGAATTAAATACCAAAGTATTTTGTTTACAAATTTTTTTACCACCTTAATCTTAAAATTTTTAGTAAGTGGGTTTTTCCATGGTTGTTTTCATGGTTACAAAATTAGTGGAGTTTGTAGTGCTGTGTATCATCCGTTTTGTACATGTATGCTGCTGCAAGTCTTCATTTGTTGTAGTTTTTTGTAGAGAAAGGTTTTCAGCTAATACTGTATATTGCTAGCCAAAGCTGCTGAACGTTGTTACAAAGTATCTTACTATTTCGGGTACCATTCCCTTTTTCCCTCAATTTGGGCTACAACAATATTGTAACTATGATCCCAGCTGGATGTAATTATCAGTCAGTATTGACTTTATTAGAGGCCTCAGAAATATACAGCCTTCCATTCTTTTTCTTCATCTCATGTCTTAATTGTTTTTTACATTACTACCTCCTTTTGATTTTCCAGTTAATCGTCCCAGATACAGTGCATGTGAGGAATAAGAATTTAGAATTGTTACAAACATTAAAACAAAAACAATGTTCTATGTAGATTATGAAACAAGAATTTTTGTAAAATGACCTGTAATTAAAATGCTCCTCTTTAGACACTTAAAAGCCTGCATCACTCGTCATGATGAATTTCCCTTCATTTCTTCCTGATTCAATATTTTAGTAAGATTTAATTTGTACTGACTACTCATGTCATACAAAAATATGTCAAGTATAATTATTAAATACTTAGAAAAATACCAAATTGATGATAGTTATTCACTTTCACAGCTTGATGATAAGCAAGTAATACTTTACTAACAAGTCCCTGTCTTTGCTACAAGATGGTACGTGGCCCAGAATTAATGGCATAGTAATTAAATAACGTGTTCTTTAATAAATTATTACTTATTAGTTTTCATCTGGCTTGTGTGCTGCAACTTCGTCACGTCATAAATTAAGTTCTAACAAGGTTTTGATTGCAAGTTAATTTAAGTACAGTGACAGCTTCCAAAGTTAGGAAAAAATGCAGTATAATTTTTTTACAAAGTAAGTGTGAATCAGGAGTTGTATATATACACTTACTACACTTAAAATAAACATTATTGTATGAATGTTTTACATTGCTCTGAGGATGGCGTATTATTGTGTATGAGTACATAGCCTATGATGGTGCCTTGATTGATTGAGTGGTATTTTATTGTCTGAAGAAACTAATTACAGTCATAGACAGTGTCAAATAGGTACATAATATAATGTATAAAAATAACAATATTAAGTCAGAATAATTTAAAAAGTATTAAGATATAACATCTAAGAACATTTGCTTCATAAAACTCATTTATAGAATAAAAAGGTGTGGCCACCAGCTACTCATGCTATCTACGTATTAACATATTCAATTACATATACGTACTGTATGTGAAAATCATAGAGGTAGCAGGTTAAATAGTTTCTTTCCTAATTGTCTGTAACTGTTAGATGTTTCTTTGTCTACAATACGGTACATTTATACCCCTTACATTTTTAGTTTTGTGCGTATGTACATCTTGTCTGTATTGTATTTTCAGATATATTATTTTTGGTATTACACAATAATGTATGTGTGTACAGGTTAATTACTGTCATAATTGTCAGTTGGATAAAAGCTCACATTGTGCCAGCTAATTTGAATCTGTTAATTTTTTAAAATGTTTTATAGCAAGCCATAATTTACTATACATTTACTATTTCCCCACAGTAATATGCTGTGCGAGGTTATGCTATAAAAGAGAGCAAAATAGGCCGATTGAACATAGTTAACCGGCACTTAATTTCTTAGATTCGTTAGATAATCTATCAGCAATATAATTATTATAAAGCAGCGAGTTCAATTTATTGTTTGAAATATTACCTTAGAATTTATAAGTATCGTCACATTTAGGTGTCTCTCTTAAACTACACAGCATGTTTTGATTTTGACTTTGATTTTCATTAAGAAGGAAACCATTGTCTCTACAGGTTCAGATAGTTTTTTTTCTTTCTTTTCTTCTAAGGGATTGTAAGTCATTTGTATTTGTAATATTGGTATTGTCAGCATACATTATAGTAAAAGCAACTACTGAAATGGGAATGTCATTTACATTGGTAATAGTGGTATTGTCAGCATACATTATAGAAAAAGCAACTACTGAAATGGGTATGTCATTTTTCATGAAAAAACAAAGTAAGGGTCACATAATTGTGAGCATATGTGTCGTTGAACACCACTCCTGATCCTTGAGAAGGCAGAATTACTAGGAACACGTGGCAGACAATAATAAGCTGTACAGACTTATGAATTACTGTACAAGTAATGCAGTCCAAATTGTTACCGAGACATTGCAAATCTTTGATAATTAAGCCTCACTGACATATTTTGACATAAGATAGCATGTATTCAACAATTAACGAATTATGTGCACAGAAGGCAATATTCACATGTTAGACTACATTTATCTTAAATACATAGTTGCAGAGAACTTTTGCTGTATTTTTTTTGACATATTTTGTGAAATATTTTAAGTGCATAAAGGTCAACTTTCTATGCAGTACAATAAGAAATATTCTGGTAGCAGTTAAGTTAGTCATTATAATTACTATTTGCTTGGGTAACTGCCAAATTTCTGGGTAAATTACTTTTGTTGTTATGTACAGTTTTACTTTATTTGTCGTCAAATTACCTTTCATTCTTTTAAGCCTGGAAGATTCGCTGAGCAGCAGATCTACGTCTTATTTGACCTAGGCCAAGGAGTTTGTTTTGGACCCACCTTCTTTTTTTCCCCTGTACTATTATCAAACGAAGAGTGAAAAGTAAAAATATTTGGCCACTCTGCCCCCTCTCATTATAACCCAATGCTTGTAGAAGGCTGCTGCTCCTCTACCACCTCTAGATCTCTCCTGGTCGGTGAGTAATGGTGACATAATGACACACATGCTGAAAGTTGGGAACATAAACCCAGTTTCCAGGCATATTTTGTTATACATTTATCTACTCCAAAAATGTATGCGGATGCAGACTGGTAATGTCTGTAAAAATACATTACATTAATTTTTTTATAAGCTCATATTAACAAAAGCACTTACCTGAAATTAAAAATGTAATGATGTAAAGACTCAGAATTAGAAAGAAAGAAAAGGAAATAAACATTTACCATTGAGTAATGCACATTACAGTACACTTAATCAAAACCAGTATAGTCGAACGAAATAATCTGCAGCTCAGAAAGATTGACTAGTGTTAGTTTCTATAGTTATTTTCACTCCAATAGCCAAAATATTATACTGTAATAAAATACTATACAGTAGGTATTTGGTTTTAGTTACATTATTGTTTGTAATAGTGCTCACTGCTGGCCATTCTCCTGTTAGTGACGACGACATGGAAGAAATATTAGCGGCAGAAGTACTCGTAGAAAGTATTTTCATTTGCTATTGTGTCATCAAACTGTGAAAGTCATTCAGCAGTAATGCAGAAAGGGTGTATTCATTTTATCATAAGCTATGTTCTACAGTATTCATAATCAGCCCGATAGATGCTAGTGATCCAGGATTTTATTCTAGCCAGTATGCATTAATATTTTTTGCAATCAACTTCCCCCATTCAGCCAAGTATAATCTCTAGTGAACATCTGTGGTGATGATTTTAAGAGTATTGTACATATATTTTAAAAATTTGTAGTAACTTCTCTATTTTCTTATTTCATAAATGCAAATGGATTTAAAAAAACCAGTGTAGGATTTTCATGCTGATTACTTTTTTTTTACGTTGCATTCTTTTATAATCATCATTCATTCTTAGTAATGCCAATGTTGTCTACGGCAACTTAAATGCAAGCATTTTGTAATTTAATCACCATTGTCATTACTCTTGTCATTGTATTCAAAGAATATTTTATTTGAAATATGTGAAGCAGACAAAATTTCAGACTGTATAACATGATCTCACAACTAGCTCTGACTAATAAAATTGTTTCAGCAGTTATATACCGCCTCCCAGTTACTGTCATGTAAAACTATGTCTTGTGCCCTTACCAGTTATCAAAATACCAGCCAGTGTGAAGAGAATGTGTAGTGCAGCTTATTCTGTAATGGAATGAACTAATTTTTACATTTGCTGACAATGGACAAGTGAAGTGCAGCTATTAGGTGGTTGATGTAAACAAGTTGGTGTGAGCTTGATTCCACGTACAGTACTTTTGTAATTTTATACCGGCCTTCATTTTGGTTTGTCACCGTCAAGATGTATTGAGAGAATATATTTTGTATAATGTGGTGAGCTAAAAATGAGAAGCTTTAAGATGTGTATAACAACTGTAACAGTTTTTACTGTTCTAATAAAAATTCAAGTGCTGAAAGTATAATGCATGACATATTTTAAGATTTTTATATATTGTTATAAGTTTTGTAGTGTGTTTAGGCAACTATGACTACGAGTAACCTGTCTTGTGTGTGTAGTTTTGAGCTCTTTGTATTGTGAGCCTAGATTTGTGTACAAGAAATAATGCTCTCTCCTGTAATAGTGTTCATGTGGCTTGGTTACTTACTAGTTTGTTAAAATTCAAATTTTCATATACATATTGGAACTAGAGAATATTTGTTAAATACTCATCGTGTAGGAAAAGTACAACATTCATGTGTATTTTAATAGTTGGTAAGTTGGTACTTAATTTTTACCAGCACCATTATATTAAGGAAAATTGAAACATTGTTATATGGCAGATTTTAGTGTTATTAAAAAAATATGAATATGAGAAGCTCTTTTGTGTATCCTTAGACAACCAGTCCACATTAACCGCTTTCATGTTTATTAAGTTTGCTATAACAGTTAAAAACATGCTAACCATTAATAGTGATCCGAGGTGTTTTTTTTAATGTAAATGTAGAATGTGAGTAATGCAGTTAAACATTCTTTAAATAGTTTCTAGAGAACACTTATAGCTATTCAAATGAATACATTTTTTTTTAAATGAGAGAATATGTATAATAATATGTACAAAGCAGCAAAATGTGTTATAACATGCCTGATTAGTTCCTGAATGTGGCGGAATATGTTTCAACATATGTCCATTACCCTCTATCAACAAACAAATTCCTAATTCTACTTTTTACACTTGGCTAGTGGACCCTGAAGTTAGTACAGTACCAGTAAAATTAACAGCTCTACACAAAGGCATCAAAGAACAAAATTAAACAAAAATTATCACACATTTGCACAAAACTGTGACCCTAACCTTACCTGTTTCTCTTGTTCGTACTAGGCCATAAAATTGGTGGTGTAAAATATTTTATATTGATTTATGTATAAACCACTGAAGAGCAGTCATAAATTTTCACCGTAAAATTGCTTAAAATCAGGACTGTTTCAAATAAAAAATTTTGGAGAGGAAGTTTTTAACAAATTTCTAGTACTTTTGAAAATTCTTAAAATCTCCGAAGCACTTATATGTACTTGCTTATTCTAAGTGTGGGCATTATAGAAAATAAACTCAATGTTTATCTGTGACTACTGTTACAGGCAGTCCCTCCTATTTATTTTGGTAACAATATGTAAATTGGAGGAATAGTACTTTTGTTTTCAAGCAAACATATGTCTGAAAAGTAAAATATATAGTTATCAATTTCATGTGTGCCAACAAAAGAAATGCAAGTGAAATGTCTGAACATACAATATATAAATAAATTATAGTTCACACACTTTTGACTAAGAATAAAATTAACATAAGTGTATTAGGAAGTGTCAAAATTAAAATCTCTGAAACCCATAAATCGTAGGTCTCCATAAAATATAAAATATTGTTTTGAATTAATTATATAGGGCTGCAAAATAAAACTTTTTGGAAGTTGTCTGTAGTTGTTAACTACTTTCTCTAGATTTTTTGTACTGATTACAAACATGACAGTCATTGTTTTCTGTTATGTATGCAAGAATTTTTTTTGCAAAAAATGTAGCGTATTAAATGTAAGTGATTTTTATGAATTTTTGTTATTGATTTCTTTAATATGACCTCAGTTTTATGTATCACATCAGGATGTTTTACACAAAGGTGTTTGATCTTATAAAGCAAA
Source organism: Medauroidea extradentata (assembly GCA_003012365.1). Taxonomy (NCBI): domain Eukaryota; kingdom Metazoa; phylum Arthropoda; class Insecta; order Phasmatodea; family Phasmatidae; genus Medauroidea; species Medauroidea extradentata. The sequence goes on from PNEQ01080888.1 coordinate 36,211, forward strand.
ACCAAAAATTATGAAATTTCTGCAAATGGTACAGAGATCAAAGAGTACCAAATATAACGGTTTTATAACTTTTTCGTGTTATGTCATTCAAAAAGGTATCCAATTACAAAACTGTAACATTTCATGAGACAGAGTACAGCTAATATATAGGTGGTTCACTTTGAAGTGAGCACTTTCCCAATACGTAAAATAATTTTAAATATTTATTTATTGAGGCAATAGAAGTAAAGTTTTGAGAGTTTGGAATGTTTACACTAGTTTTTAGCTACACGGAAGTTTTTATATTTAAAATACTAAAGATAGAAGCTCAGAGATAATTGTAAGCAGTGCTCAGTTTATTCTGAATAGCCTTTTTTTTTATGAATAAATTCAAACACTTTATTGTGTAATTTTATCACATAAGAAAAATATTTTTTTAAATTTATTATTTATTGATTGAGTTATTTATTTACTTTAACTCTTCAAGCATACTTTTCACATTTAGC